>JAVQJG010069578.1:0-11865 GCA_036024015.1 Craterocephalus amniculus | reverse complement strand
CTGTTGCCAGCATATGTGTGTGTGTGAGCACCGCGAGCCACGCCGCAGTCAGTATCGCCAGGGCAGTTTGGGATTAGTTTGTTTGTGTTAGTGCTAAAATTCACAGCAGCACCAAAATGTAATTTTTAATGTGGTCCTGGTAGCCAAAAAGACGAACATCATAAAGGATAAATGAGCCGTGCAGCTTATCAGCCTCTCGGCTTAATGACGGAGCGAGTGTGTTGCAGGAACCAGAGTTACATGCCTTGTTTTCTGGAGCTTGCTTCATTGAAGGACACCTGTATCTGATTGGTTGCTGCCGCTTGCCGCTGAACCGCATCATAGCTCATTATCATAAAGTTAACTGAGTTTCAACTTCTAATCTGGTGCCGCTTTGGACGCTTTTGCCGCTTTGGGTCTGAACGTACAGTAACTGACTACGTTAATTTATTTAGTTAAACATGGACTCCATTGTACGTTCAGTCATATGAAATTTTAGAATATCAGTTGACATGAAGGGAAAAAAGGTGCCAGCAACAATTTCTTAACGAAGGTAGAACACTTATTTAACATTTAGAAGTAGAGAATTTTATTAGTTTGTCTGTTATATACAGCCAGAAAAACACTTCAGAGCACATTAAGGACTTTTTCATGACAAGTGTGTGTGTCATTAGAGATTTATTTAGTTTTGATAGCTTATGTCATAACCAGATACACGGTGAAAATGCGGTGAGGACATTTTCGAAGCCTGTTTACAGCTCACTGTCATCTCTGCCAGCTCATGAAGCCATAAAATCCAAATTTGGTCAAAGAGGAAGAGGGCTGAAAGGACCTTCGTTAGTATGTGCAAACTAAAAAAATATCACTCTATCTGATTGGTAGGAACGTCTCGGTCAAACAAACTTGGCTGAATGGTTGGGTGTTCTGCAGGCTCAGACTGGCAAATGTGCAGATGACAGTAAAATAAATCGGGGGGACTGATATGTGTGCTATTATGCAGTTGTGGGCAATCAGGGAAATAAAAACTGCAGAATCCAAAATAATGAGTAGGAGTGATGCTTCTTGAAAAAAACTGAAGGATATTAATTTTACTAACATAACCAGGAAAAATAAATACATAGATAAATAAAAACTGCATCTTTAAACTTGGATTAAAGCATGTAATTGCTATGTCATCTTTTTTGATAATCTAATACAATAACACTTTTATTTATGTGCAGAGTTGTGTTTAAAAGTTGCTCGGTCTCGGCTCTGTGGTGTCCCATTCATGTGTTAATATGAATAATGTTTGGTACATGAACGTGAATTGTTTTTATTTTGTTTGTTTGTTTAATCGTTTGTGCTAAAATAATCCCTGCTGTCTCATCGTAGACTATTATTTGGCCATTAGGAACGGTGATGTGTGCTGCAAATACTGTTGCTGAACTAACTAAAGCCTACACAGATTGTTTTAAATCCAGTTGTAATTTTTTCTTTCTTTAGTATCTTAAATATCTACTTTTTTTGTTGTAATTTTTTTTATAGTGTTAAAGGTTTGTTTCCAGACCTTAATGGCATTGAATAGAAACAATTTTGATATATGCCATTTGTTTTAACGCAAGTTCACTTTTTTTCTCAGTATCTTCTCGTTGGAGAAAAAAAGTTTAATTTTATCATCATAGGTCCACTTAACTGTTCATTTATAAACCTCTGAAGATTTTTTTCATAACCACATGTATGGTTACAGCAACCTTTGTCATTGCATCCTTCTGCTTTTGGGCATTAGTTGTTTTAATTTAAGTGCCAGACAGCTGCTAAGGAGAGCTGATGTTGGCTTTAACCTTACCACTGCAGTGGAAGAATATTTATAAAGACTTGATATTTGTATCACCTGACTTGGTATTTCCTGATAATGACTTTGAAGCTAATATGAAGGTCTTAGACTGTCTTTGGGTATCTTATACCTAGGGCCACATGCTAGTTAGAAAACATACCACATACTGGCAAGTCAAGTTTATTTGTATAGCACATTTTCAGGTTCAAGACAATTCAAAGTGCTTTACTCAAAACATTAAAAGCATAAATGCAAGAAGAATTACAATAAAGTCATTTAAGCACAAAGCCATTTAAAAGATTAAAACCAAGACAAGTTAAAATTATATTGTTGGAAAAAACAAATGCAATGTTAAGTGATATGTAAACATAAACTCCAACATATGCTGCAAATGTTATGTCTAATAAAATATAAATATCCAGTTATTAAAGTCCTGTTTTCTCTATTGATGATATGAAACAGTAAACCTGCTGTGTTTTCTTTTCTTGTCTGCTTTTATGGTTTTTATTTTTTATTTTCTTTTTTTTTATGAATTTGAGGACATGCCTGTGCAGTGAAAGTCAATATTCTACATGTAGGGTGCAATCCTAATCTATTTCTGGTACAATAACAACATTCCTGCTGCAGGATCAAACTGATGAAATCTTAAAAACACAGGCTAAAAAAACAAACAAAAAAAGTGCTAGAGTTGACCTTGATAGTCTAAGTTACATTAGATCCCTGCACAGCACCAAGAATCTGTATCTACCAGCAGCAGAGCGTACCAACAGAGCCACGTGGCAGCGCTATTAATAAACCCTGTAGTGTTGCACAAATACTAAAAGATGCCACACTCTTCACTGCCCATCCACTAGCCCAGTCACTAACAGATCAAATATATGTCTGCCAGGGTGTTTACTTACACCTTGTGGCTGACACCATTAGCCAGATGCCAGAGAAAGATGAGTAAAAGCCACGCTGCTACATGGGCATAGAGTAACAGATACAAACAGTCTTGTTTTTGTTTTCGCGGGCTTGTGTGACTAAATGTCACACAACTTTCATGCTCATAATCCTTTGGGTGTAGTTATGTTTAGGATGTTCTCTTTTGCAGAAATCAGTTCCAGCCATGCAAATTCAGAGGAGAAGCTGGACCATGAGGCACAGGAACTGGAGAAGCGACTAAGCATGCTGTCTCATGGGAGTAGCACAGGTACAACAAGAAGCACGCAGAGAGCGCAGACCTCCGCCAAGCTGTTGTATTCGTTTGTTTTGGCCAGCCATGGTGGGCATCATTTTTTGAGTTTGAGGTGTAACGGCAGAATCATCCCTATCGCCACAAAGTAAATAATGCTTAAAAATATTCCTGGATCTACGCTGCGATTCAGTTCATCCCCAAAATTAATAATTTTCCTGAAATTAAAAACAAAATCTGTCCACAATGTTTTGCTGTTAACAGATGAATACATAACCTGGCCAAAGTAGTACAACACTAATCAAAAATGCTCTCATTCAAAGTGGAAACTACAAATCCTCTTCATCAAATGTTTTCATTACATAACTAACCCCCCAAAAAAGAAGCATTTCCTAGCAGAGAGGGGCCTGTTTCTATCTAGAGACATTATAAATGATACATTGGCCTCTGTAGAAGTGACATTATTCATGCTGGTGATTTATTGTTTCTATTATGTGTTAAATACCAAGCAGAAACATAGCTCTGAGTGGTGATGATGGTTGATTAATCAAAGCAGTGTTTTTTGTTGATTGAACTAATTAAACGTCTTGCAATCGTTTGTTTTTCCCACCAGCCTCGTCTACGTACTGCCCATCGCCCGGGGGCGACGACCGCAGCATATCCGGCTCTTCTGACACTTCGGACACCAGTCAGTCAGACTGCAGTATCGCCAACCGATTGGCTGTTTGGGCTGAACCTGCTGCCACCCATCCGGGAAATGTCAGTCACACAGGCACAAAAGTGGCACTACAGATCATGGAGAAGCTTTCTTCCAGCCAGGGAGGGGGAAACCGACTCACTGCCAAGAACCCCCGACAGCTCCAAGACATCGGTCGTCAGAGTTCATCCGACAGCGGGATCGCAACTGGCAGCCATTCCTCGTACTCGGGGAGTTTCTCCTCATACACAGGCAGCCTGGATGTCACCCAGGGAGAGGACTTTGGATCTGTTTTCAGCTTGCCTCCCCACTTGGCTCAAGAGCTGAGCCCATGCACTTGCCTCAGTGTTTCTAGACACGAGTACCAGGTGCCAACGTCGCTCCGGTACGTCTACGACACTCCCAGGAGTGTGCTGCAGGAAGTAGGTGGGGGTACCAAAGACAATGAGCCCTCCACTTCAGCTACAGACGCCTACACTCCTGCTTCTTCAGGCCTCGCTACAGAGCCAGCGAAAGGGGGTCCGAGCAGTGCAGCAGCCTCTGAGGGGCCCTCAGAGGCTGCTGAGGGCCAATCTGCCAGTGAACACTTCCAATGCCTTTCAGAGGAGGGCAGGAAAACCAAGGTGGCGTCTTCTAGTGACTCAAGTCAAGCCTGCAGCTTCCTCACATCTGGCTCCAAAACCATTGTGAGCATCTGTTCAGTGTGTGGTGGATTTAAGGTAAGCTGTTTTTTTTCTTGTTTTTGTCAAAGTGAAACCTTTCTCCTTCATATGGGGACACGTTTCCCCTTCAGGGTGTTGTGAGTGTGCTCGTTGTCATTACGTAGCTGTCAAGCCGCAGCAGATTGCGTGCGCAGGCTTTCTCAGCACCGCATCATCTGCTCAGTGGCTCTCTGTCAGAATGACCTCTGTGGTAATTTTTCAGGCTGATAGTGATGCCTCTGTGTTTGGTGGCAAAACAACGAGCAAACTGTCCCACGGCCCATCTGCTGAACAAGTTAGCGTGGCAGCCGTTTCAGTTTGACAATGTCCATGATTAGTCTGTAAGCTGACTTTTAAATTTTTCTTCACTGTTACCTTGGTTACACCTCTAAAACTGCTTTTGAAATACAAAATGTAGTATTTCTGCGTTTTTGATGCCATTTTGACGAACTTGTTTGGTGCTTTACAAACTGATCTGCAGTTTTACGCGGTATTGAGCACAGACTTCTGAGATTTCACTTTTCTAACCAAGCCTTCTTAAACTGAGAAATCTCTGTCGTGTTTTTGAAGGTGCTTCTCTTCTTGGTTATGTAATCGTACTCCTAGATCCCCGTCAGAGTTAAATTAGGGCCCTGTGATTTCCGTGATGTGGAAAATGCAGGCAGACTGAAATTTTCTCATATGAGAATGACTTTTCTGCTTTTCCAGCTAATCAATGTGGAGAGTCGGACATATTCCGGGCCTTTTAGCTTCATGTCTGTGTGACATTACCTGTGCTTGCAGGACTCAAGCTTACCACAGAAAGTCAGCAGGCACCAGAAAGAGGTGTAACCCTGTGTACACTATGTGTTTACCTGCTGATAACTGAGGAGCACTGGCTGTGTGCTGGTGCGACATGAAGCGAAATACGTGCTAGTTATCATCAACAAAGAACATCTTTGTATTGTTTGGTCATTTTCCCCCACAAAGTACTAGTAATTCAAATAATCTTTGCTTTTCATGGATCCTTTTTTTTCATGGACAGATACATGCATTTGGCCCAGTACTCTTCATTGTCAAACCAACTGTTCTGTCAATCAGCGTGCCCACATACAAGCCTGTAATGGCATGTGGGTCTGTCCGTGTAGCGTCTGCGTTGGTTTAATTCCCATAATTACTCACTCCGTGTGGAATTAGAGCGATGTCGATGGATGTAAATGTGTCCTCATAAATCGGTTTAATGTCTGCTGAAGATCTTTGACCTGAGACGGTTCATCTGCATCTTTTCTTTCCTCCCTATGATTTATTCTGTATTTTCAGAACGACCTGAAAGTTGTGAGGATCTGAGTAATTCCTGGAGCGCTCTGTCAAACATATAGTCAGTGTCGTCCTTTGGTGCCTCTTCACAGGAACTGGTTTGTTTGTTTGATGAGCTCATACCTCATCTAGGTATCCTATGGTGTCTTTAACACTGAGGAGGGGATCCTCATCCTTCCTTCCTCCTCTCATCACTCTCCACCTTCTGTAAATCTACGTTTCAGTCACCACAACAGCAGAACAATGTGATGAAAGTAGTTTTAAGGCAGATCTAAAGCTTGGACTAATCAGTTCATTCCCACGTCTGTGTGTGTGTGAGTGTGGGTGGTGGAGAGCAATTATTTTGATAAAAAGTGCTGAATGAGTTTGTGAATGTGGATTGTGCTGCAAGGAGCTTTATTTTCTTTAAACATCCAGCTCCACCTGCTGGTAGTGCATTTAGTGAAGTTTGGAAAAAGTACAGGCTCTTTTTGCATCAGCTGGGCTGAGTAACACTCCAGTTATTAATCCGAGAAATCATAGATGCTATCGGCTGTCTTTGTTGCCACAGGTTTTCTTCTTTAGTGTTCACACAGAATCAGAGGCATTTAGTGTTATTTGATGATTGTTTTGAACAAAAAAAAAAAAAACAGTCAAGAAGAACAAATAGAGAGTTGGGAGGAAAACCAGTATTCGGTTTAAAAACGGATACAGCAAAAGCAGCGTGAGGTGTTTCTCTTATTTTTGATGATGATGAGCTTTTTTTAAACAGCATTCAAAAAAGAGTGGGAACTTACCAAAGGAATTTAGTAAATGTGTGTATGTATACTGTAATTATTTCTTGTAAAAATGCTCCTTGGCAACAAACCTGTCTATTAGCTTTTAAGCTGTGCCATGTTTAACAGGAAAATGCATCAGTGGGATAAGCAACAGGGTTGGGTCCTTCAGAAACGAGCCAAATGCCTTGAAGCTTGTATTCTGCTACTGACTCTTGTTTGGTGTTCTTAATTAGGCTGACTGATTTAAGTTTAAAGAAACAAGACATATTGGCAGTTGAACAAACGGGGACCTCGGTAGTTTGTGGAACAACCAACCGCAGCCAGACAGCCTGGCACCTCCTGGAGATCAGCAAGAGGAGGAGGTCACACACCGCTTCGGGATGGCATACCATTCTTCAACCAGTTCTTGTTGCAGGTTCAGCGGAGTGATTGTGTTGACTGTTCTGCGTTGAACAACACTCCTAAGCTGATCCTTCAAGTGTGCGATGGGGTTGAGGTCAGGACTGCAGAGAGGTCATTTCATCTCCTCCGTACCCAAATTCTGGAGGTAGTGTCTGAGAAAGAGTTCGGTCCTAGACTGTGGAGATATGGGATTGCCACTGGTTGCAGAATTTCATCTTGATATATGTCCAGTGATGAAAACACTAGTTTTTCCGGTGAGGGAGCAGCTTTTTTGCAACCAGCATAATATTCTCTGTGTAAACGCCACACTTTTAACTTTATTTACTTGTATATACATTAAACCTGGGGCGGGTGACAGCTTTTGCTTCGGTAATTTGGCAGCTGCATTTGGTAGGATTAGTCATGTTTGTTTATGGGTTAGACTGTTTAAATTGTCTTGTTTTCCACAGGGGACATCATACACCCATTCAAGTTCTTCCATGATACCTGCCATACCAGGTAAGAAAAATCTTCTGACACTTTTTTTCTGCATGCGTTGTCTCTTCCATGCATGAGCAGAAGAATTGATGCATGCTGGGAAAAAGCACTTATTTAGAGCCATGCACTATTACACACAACCTTGCAGTAAAGACATTTTCGGAGAAGTCCCAGGCCTCCTCTGGCTACGAAAGCATCAGCAGCAAAGAGACGAACAGAATGAAGACGACTGAGGAGTTGCCACAGCCAAAAAAAGGGGAGAAAACAAAATTCAGCCTCTTATCTGATTTGCTCAGCTTTCCAAACGCCGACAGGCAGCCAGAGGCGAGGGCTCACAGGCTGAACCTGTACGAGTCGATGAGCCCCGCTTCGGGAAATGAGCTCAATTTGGCACCGGCTGCACCGCCGAAAGACCCGCAGCAAGACAAAAGAGCTGTCATCTATGAAAATTGTCTGAAGTGTCAGGGAGCGCACTGCCATCCTCCACCACGGGTCGCGCCGGCTAAAATGTACGGCAACAGGGACGCTACCGCTTTCCAAACGTTCCCAGCCGGGCTGCACCTGATTAAAAGCCAGGGACATGACTGTGCTGCTGATGAGGAGCTGCTCCATCAAGCTTTCAGAGACGAGGACGGGCAGCGTGGATGTGAAGAGACGAATGATCAGACAGTGAGTGAAGGTAAGAGAGACCTCTTCAACTGACTGCAAGCCTTGAAATCACCCTCTGGTGCCCTTTTTACTCTGAGATGAATCTCTACTTCATTTCCTCCTGTTCATAAATAAAAGCTCTCTCCTCCTGGCTTCTTCTGTTCAATCACTACTTCTTTCCTGTGTCTGCTGGACGATGTTTAACTTTTCACAGAGGGAACTGAAATTATTGCAAATTCCCTATGAAGATAAAATGCATTGGTTGGACCACAGATCTTATTTTTAATAAGACCTAATTTATAAATGGTAACTGAGCTGCAGAATATACACAGGATGAAGCAGGTGATATGCTTAAAAAGTCACATATTTGACTTCCTGCGATCTTAAAGGTATACAAGAGTGTATTAGTAAAGCCTTTCTCTGTGATAAAATTGAAAGTAGCAGTATGGAGTCCACATGACAGAAACCCAACTTCTTTTCCAGCATGATTGAAGTGATTGCTGTTTTTCTTTCTCTACAGCTAAAGGTATTGTAAAATGAATGAGTGCACGGTTTGCTCTGTACTGCAACAGCATGACTCTATTTTTCCCCCTAAAATAATGCTTTTCTTGCTTTAGTTCACATAACTGAATGAAAACAACATAATTTAGGATTATTTTGTGCCCTGATTACTGTAAAAAACAAAAACAACTGCAGTTTTGTGTCTTGTTTAGAAACAAAAACAAAAAAAAAACACTTATTTTTCTGTCCTGCTAGACAAAAAGCTTAAAGAAGACAAACGCCGAGCTGATCCTGCCTATGAAATCATGGAGAGCCGCTTGCCAGAAAAGAGCCCACAGGTAGGCCAGTCCACAACTCTGTGAGCTGCTCTGTGCTGTCAGCTGATGCCACACGGTGACTGACTCACTCATTGTGTGATAAGCTAAATATCCTAGTGAAATGTCTAATTTTATGGAGACAATTTGATTAGTGTTATAATAATGGAAAACAATAACAAGGGATGTTTCCTACTATGAAAGTGCAAAAATATATGTCATTACAGATGCAGGTATTTTACATTCGCAGCACCTCTTCTGATTGTAATGATTGCTGCATATGTGCAGTTTTCACACCACAGTTATAAAAAATTGGTTCTTTTGATGGATGGGGTTTCTTCATGTAAGAAACAGCATTGATGTCTCAGTTAATCCTGAATGTCATCTTCCATTTATATATATATACTCCTCATGTGTCCACTGAGCTGTTGGAGTAGAAAACAATAGTAACCATTATGTAATAAACTGATGTTCTACTGCAAAGCATCATCTGCATTGTTTGTTTTTAAGGCAGAAGAGAAAAGCAAGTATGAGCTGATGGGCAGCTGCAGCCAGCAGAGGTTTCTTCAAGAGGCTGAAGGTGAGTGAGTGTGATATCATGCAATCAGCAGGACTAGGTTGGCTTGGATTTAGACTCTTTTCTTCAATCCATTGAGTCAAATATATGCACATTGTCTGCTCTGCACATATTATTCTACTGCTGAACATCCTCTGTGGTGCATCGTAAAATAATCACACGTAGTGTAAGTGAGTTAAACTGATGAATCATTCAGCAGAACCATCAGCTGTTTCTTGGTAAACTTGAATAGAAATGACTATATTGAGTGTAAATTCATAAGATCCCTGAGGTGAGAAGGAACATGTACCACACTTTACTCAGGGAAATGGACCGTGGCATGAAAATGGTTTTCATGAGCTTGTATGGAACATGTACAGCATAACATAGCAAGTCATACACCAGCTGTCAGCCAAGTGGAAATTGGCTAAATGATAAATTGTGTTGCATGTGTCTGAATTGAGAAAAAAAACAAATCCTTTACAACATATCCTAATGCTTGAGTGTGCTGTTCAAGTGTATTTATTTATCAACACACGTTTTCAGCTTTTAATATCCAGCTAGTAAAATCAAGCAGGTATAGCTTCATAGATCACCTCATTCAGCTCCCCGTCATCGACTTTCCATCTTAATGCACATAAACCAGATCAATACACCGTTCCTCCCAGCAGGAACACTCGTTGGGTGACACTGTTAGCTTTCAGGAGCAAGATGGCCTGAATGTAAGCGAATGAGAGGGAAAATCATTCAATGTGAACACGTCAACATATCTCTGTCACTTTAATCTTCTGTCACTATAAATGCACATTTCAGATTGACTGATAGCATCCCGTGTTATAAAAAATAGTGAATATATGTTGATTACACATAACGTGATTGTTAGATTTTGTTTTTTTTTCCACGAATCAGAATGCACCAATATCTAATCAATATTTAATTTATCACGACAAAATGCAACTACACCCTCTTCCCACCTCAGCACATACTATAAACACACGCACCAATACCTGTAAACACCAGCAAATGCTGTGTACAAAACCTGTAAAAAACTTATACTTGTGGGTCTGTACAGAGGAGCCAGATCAGGAAACTCTGTCTCAGGGGGTCGCCTGCACCAGGTACTGCTCACGACCCGAGGCCAGAACGCCTTGAATGGGCCAGAATGGATGCTGAATTGGCCATCAAATGTCGTGTGTATCACAGAGAAAATGTCGTGATGAGTAAAATCTCAGTTTAAGAACTGAGCGTTGGTTTAACTGAGAAATAAATCCCTAGTCCTCTTTAAGAAGGCACAACTCTTTTATTAACACTGATTGATACTGGAATATCGGCTATCAATAGTTGTATCCAATAATACTAATACTTCACCCCAGCACAAAACAGTAACCACCTTGTCGATTCATATTCGGTCAGTAGAGATGATTAACTAAAAAGATTTGAACTTTTTATATCACGTATGAAGTATGTTGATTCCTTCATGTAATTTGAAGTTGGCAAACTCCTCTTTTCTTCATTTAACGGAGAGCCTGCCGTTGAGACTTTCTTCATCTGCATTTTATGCAATGCCATGAATTTGAGTTGCGTAACAGCCTCTTGTGTGTGGAGAAAACACAGATGTGTAACCAAACGGAGTGCAGTGATGTGTAGCGGTGCTCCCGCCCTGATCTAAGGTAAGAGAACAGTTGTCAGGGGACGTTTGGCCACTTAAGCATCCCACACTCACATGCCCTGAGTTCAATGCACACCTGCTCCACAGTCTCAGCAGCTGTCACAGTGTGGCACCATACCTATCAATCATGTTCATGTATCTTCACACACAGAATCGGCTTCTGTGTCATTTTTTCTATCATCCCACGTCAGCAGGTAGTTAATGGGAAAAGATGTGTAGGAGATAGTCGGATCCAGTGGGACATCTTTGGTTCAGAAAGATGAAATTATGATTCCTCTTTTCTTTTTAGAATATTGCATGCTGGCTGCAGTGTAGATATCTGTGTAAAAGCCACAATTACCATATGGTGAAAATTGGACATCATAGCAACTGCAATAACAGACATCAACAGATGCAATGTTTTTTTGGCCTTTCTGACGTTTGCAGATGGGGGTCACATCAGCACGTGCATGAGAAGTTGGACTGTAATAAATTGTTTACTGATAGATGAATGTCACAGTTAAGTCTGGGAGCAGTCAGTGTTCAGACTGATGAAGATTTTTTTGCGTGACTGATTCTTATCTGGGACTCAGAATGAAATGTTTTTCCCGTTATCAGGGCTTAATTTGTACCGGATCAAGCCGGATCCCGATCCGCTACCTCCGCGGTTGGATCCGGAACCTGTAAATAAATTTAATGAATTGACAAATGTTTTACATTTAGAAATATCTGTTTTTTTTTTTGTTTGTTTGTTTTTTTACTGTATCGTCATTGAGGCTACACCATCCATCCATCCATCCATCCATTTTCTGAACCGCTTAATCCAAGTGGGTCGCGGGTGTGCTGGAGCCTATCCCAGCTGTCAAGGGGCGAGAGGCGGGGTACACCCTGGACAGGTCGC
>JAVQJG010069573.1:0-10338 GCA_036024015.1 Craterocephalus amniculus | reverse complement strand
GATATTATTTTAATCTTTCTAAGAAAAATGGTTTTCTACGTGGTATAGTATGTGGTAAAAGTGGTAATTTCATTACAATTAATGACTCATTGATTGCGCATATGTACGAGTCCAGGGCATATTAGTTAGCTGAAGCGGCTAGTTTTTTTAGCATTGGCGGGACGCTCTTTCTCTGCCGGGTTAATTTTTGGAACGCCAGACTCCGATCAGCCAGTAATAGCGTTCCCCTAGTGATCCGGAGTCAAATTATGAAAGTTAAACCCCTTAGCCAAGAAAAAGCGTCACACAAAAGCCAAAAAAATAAATAGCCGCTATCGCTAACTAAGCTAGCTGGACGTGAAATCGGGTATAGTGCCTTTAAGCAAACAGTACAACATTCCTGCACACTGAAGTAAAACTGCCTCGAAATACATAGATATTATACACAGCCACTTCAGACAGAAGAAAAGTTTCTTCCACTTCTAATAAAAAACTAAATGCAGAAGCATGAAATATCTGTATTTATGTAAATCCTGGATGTAAATGGAAAAGTCTGAGAACCACTTGAACACCCAAAAGTGCTTTATTTCATTGTCTCGACAACTTATACAAACCTGGAAAAATTGCTTCACCATGAGAATTTCCTCATTTAGTCATCACTGACAAGTCAGTGGGGATAAAATTTGTTGCGCTTATTGTTACTTCAACACACAGGAAAAGAGTTACAGCTCAGTGCTTGTCAGCAGCAAAAACATCTGAGGTAAAATCCATTTGTTATGCTGTATTTAGTTTGGAGGGAGGTCTTTGCTATGCGACTGTCGCTATGTGGCATGTAAACCTGTGACCGAATATTTAAACTATTGTCGTGACCGCAAAGCTGATTAATGGAGGCTGCTCTATAGACGGTGCTGCCATCCGTAGCAAAAGAATATTTTCCTTGAGGGATATTTGTGTTTAAAATGATATTAACAGATGTCTTAGTTCCTGTTAGAATTCACAAGACCTTAGGGTGCAGTCTTTGTTTTTATATTCTGATAACATCAGATAAAACCCATGTCTTCTTGTTGACTAATGATTAAAATCAAACTGGGCAGTGCTCAGTCAGTAAAACTTTGAGACTTGAGCTGTAACTGACATGAAGTCATGCAGAGATGACTGATGATGTTTATGTGTAGTGTTGCTGACATATCTCAGTGAGCTTCAGGAGGATGTCCTTAAGAATGATGATGGGAACCAGTAGCAGGCATTTGGTACGAGACATTGCCTGCAGACGTAGGACACGCATTCATTCACTCTGAATGCCTTTTCTTTCTGGAACATCTTGATCCTTATGCGGACTCTGATTTTGTTCCCACAAAGTTTTGATTGGTTATAACATCTTAGCAGTTAGTTATTCTACAAGAAAAAGGTGTCATTTTGCTTTAGCTGCAGTGCAGTCAGAGGAGCTGAAGCCAAGATAAGCTGATGGGCCCATGGCATCTGCTGCCGCAGTCTGTTGCCTCCTCTTATTTTTTTTTTGTTGCCCAAAGGTGTGAATCATGTGCAGAGAGCTCATGGAAAACTATAAATACTAGCCTCTGTGTCACTTGACTTGTGTTAACTTGGTAAAACACAACCTGATGCAAGAGCTTAGTTATAAGTTAAACAATAACAGTTATAAAACTAAAGCTGCGGTCCTTGGGTTCATTATAACAAGGTCCGCTGTTACTTTGGAGCTATTGAAATTACTTGACTGTCTTTGCTGATGTGCAGACCTGGAATTTTGAGATTTTAGATTTTTGTAGCATTCCAAGGCAAATAGGCTCAAAGCAGAAGGTTTCTTCATCACAATACAATGACAAACTGAATCATGTGATCGGACATAAAAAATGAAACAAGACATTTTCTTTTAATTTATTTGTAATCTTTGGATCAATAAAAAAAAACTAAAGTATTGAGATAATATCATCTGAAGAACTGGGCCACCATAGAGGCTGATAATGCAGAGGTGCATTTTAATATTCATTGTATCTGGTTATATTATGTAAATCCATAGGAAATTTGCATTGTCTTACCAAGCAGAGCTGTCTGCCTCTTAAATAGATAACTCCAATCCCCTAACAGTTGAATGTATATTTTAATATATTGAATATTGAATGTCTAAAAATAAAGATAAATAATACATTAAAAACTTGCCTAAGAGATATGCACTTACACCAGCAACTTAATTAGTATTCAATTCAATAATAGCTGAACAGTAAAAATCATTAAATAACTTAAATTAAATTTCATTCAACTGAAAGTTTTATGAAAGGAAGATTAGGAAAACCGTTGATAACTTAAGAAACAGCTGGTGTACTGGGATTTTCACACACTAGAGTGTAGAGTTTCAGAGAATAGTCAGAAAAAGAGAAAATACCCCATGAGCAGCATTCATCTGGACAAAATGCCTCATTGATGTGAGAGGAAAATGGACAGATTGGTTGGACACAAGAGAAAGGCAACAGTAACTAATATAACCACTGGTTATATGAGCTTCTTTGAGCTTCTTAGTACCAATTGAGCATCATCATTTAAATACCACAGCATATCTGTATTGCATTGTTTCTGACCATGCCCATTCATTTATGACCACAGTACCCATCCTCTGATGGCTTCTTCCAGCTGGATAATGCACCATGTTACAGATCATCTTCAACTGGTTTCTTGAACATGACAATGAGTTCACTGCTCTCCAACTCCTCCACAGTCATCAGATCTCAATCCAACAGTGAACCTTTGGGAACATGGGTGAGCAGCTGACAAATCTGCAGCAACTGTGTTATACGATCATGTCAATATCGGCCTAGATCTCTGAGGAATGTGTACAACACCTTGTGGAAACTGTGCCACAAAGAATTAAGATAATTCTGAGGACCTATGGGGGTCAAACCAAGGACTAGCACAATGTACCTAATAAAGTGGCTGATGAGTGTATATCTTAGATATAGATTTGATAAACACTGTTCACGTTTTACTCAGCTACATGCATAGTTATTTTCACTGTTATCTGATTAGCATCAAAATGGGATCACAGCTCCATATGGCAGCTGTTTTTTTGTTTTTTTTTTAGAAATGTGTTAATTGTAAATGGATGTTTTAAAGCTGGCCAATTTTTCATCTGGCATACCAGTCAAAGGCTTGGACACTTTTTTTCCATGCAATCAAATGGGAAAGTGTGTCCAGACTTTTAATCGTTAATGTATGTCATTAAGATGTCAGGTCTACGGTCAAGTGGCAAATTAATATTGACATTAGTTTCCTAAGTCATCATGCCAGAGTCATGATCAGGTCCTGCATCAGTCACCACTCACAGTTTCAAAATGTACAAGTTATCAACAATTACGTAATCCCCAAGGTAAATCCAGATCTAACTGGCTCATAGCAGACCTGGAGAAGTGCTGTAAAATGAAAACATAGAGTACAACCACTGAAAAAGGACTTATGCTTTATGCAGAACAGATGCCTAATAGCAGCAGCTCCCTTGTCAAATTCATTGTTTTTCACCAGATGGAGTTATATCAGTTGTATAGGCCATCCTGGATCTGACCCAGAACGTTCATGCATGTGCGTTTCAAAAGTGAAGTGTTCCAAATCACTCTGATTTGTTTCTCTATTTGCTATAGGTGCATCTTAGAGCTGTCCACGTGACAATGGTTACCCAAAACTTGTGTTAATACCAGGTGTAAGCCCACATCACATGTCTTCTTGCATTTCACTCATATCTGCATGCAGTTGTGCATTAGTGAATTGCAGATTTTGTTATTGGAAATAATTCAGATGCTATCTTTTAAAAGGCTTGTATCCCTCTTAAATAACTGGAGACTTCTAACCATATTGAAAGAACCAACTTGATCTTATTTTATTACGAGACTCTGTTATGCATACTTGCAAGACAGAAGACAAACACAGGTTGGCATATCTCATCACATGTCTAAAACCCTGCGGCACCAGCTTCAGAAATCAGGGTTTACTTTTCAATAACATAATGTAGGCCTCTGTGCTGAATTTCAAACGGTATACCTTTCATGCAGTGAAAAGTTCTGGTCAGACCTGATGGTCTGTTGTGGTTTTATCATTCCTTCCTTTAATATGTAAACATAGGCAAGTGGCAGTAGTAAATGTTTGTGCTGCGCACTGACAAGGTAGTGTTACATCAATTTAAGAGGCATCCATGGGGTCAGGGAGTGAGGCAACAAACACGACTGTATATTTTCACCATCAGTAGGGGACACCAGGGACCAGTCCGGCTGCCTTAGGAGGAGAGGAAATTACCGCTGTTTTGCCTTTTTTTTGGGACCCCTCTGTCGATAAATGAGGGCTGTTTGGAACATCTGGAAAGGATTTGCCTGTTTCTCATCATTTGCTCGGCTGGGAAGCTTGGCTTTCAGTCAGGAAAGCGCAGCAACAGTCCAAGTCACATCAGCTGAGAATCAAAGAAGTGGGAGGGAGCTAAAGGGCATGCAATTACTCAATGGAACCATTAATGCTCAATGAGTCAACACCAACCATGAGAAAACACGTTACAGACAGACAAAGGACAGCAGTTTCCCACTAGTTATTAGAGATAGCCTGACCAGGACAAACAGGAATTGATAAGGTTTTGAGCAAAAACCAATGTTCCATTTGAATCTGAATTTCCATATGATGGCTGCAGCTATACTGGGATGTCTGCCAAATCATTTGTCCATTATTAGGTCAACTTTTGACTTTTGTGCGTCTATGAGAGTTGCACTAAAATGTCGTCAAATGAGTGAAAGAATTTTTACAAAAGCATTTTCAAAACAGTTTGTTCAAAGCAAACTTCTGTAACTCACTGAGTGATTCCTAGAAGCAAACACGGATGTGACGCTAATCCTTGGCAACCAAAACACACTCAATATCTCTCTTACAAAAACAAAACAAAAACAAAAACAAATTCGAACTGTTTCCACCTGTTGCACCAAGTGTCACGGGACTCGTTCGCCGCAGGAATCCTGGCTTAGCGGAGACATCTTGGATAGTTTGCGTGTCTTCCAGAATTCTGGCTAAATCAAAACATATGGGAGAAGATAAAACTCTCAACGAATGGGAACCGAGTAGAATCCCATGGAATTTTACGATGCAGATGAACATCAAAGATATGCCAAGGGAAACAGTGATGAGAGATTCTTAATTACACTCTCACGCTTGGATTTATGTGTGAGGAGAAAAAAAAGGAATAGTCTGCCTTACATTCAGTGAAATGTGACATGTGATATGTGATAATCCCCAGTTAGCCCTAATTTGACAATCTTCAATCTACCTGGTTTATATAAGGAGAGGGTTGACCTTTGTAAAGCTTTACACAGACAGTAAGCCAAGGCAAACAAGAGCAGAGCAAGATGTTTGTGAATAGGAACGTATGTGATGCAATGGTCTTTTAAACTGAGGGCAACTATGTACTGAAACAAACAGAAAACACTGGAGAAACCTGATTCATAGTGCATCTTTGAGGCCTCAAAAGGTTTTTGTTTTTTTTTAACTTAGAAACCTATCCATTCATCTTTGTTGCACTTCTTTCTTCCTAATATCATGTGTATTCTTTGATATGTACAAATGTAGCGAGCACGCAGTGTTTTTTTTGTTGTGGTCCAGTTAGAAAGCAGTGAATGCACAGCCTGAACTTTGGTATTTGACAAATATTCCTTTAATACATAAACAAACAGAACTACGAATGAATGTTATATAAGAAGAGGGGAATGATTGCAGTCTTGTGAAATGTGTACCAAAAGTAAACTCTGAAAAACTTGGGACAAGAATGCATGCAAGCTCTGTCAATTATTGTTTTACTTTCACTTTTTCTTGCTCTGCCTGAGCACCATGCTACTTCCTGCTGAAGAACTAATGTTTCAAGGTAACGTAAACGGGGTAGTCCCAGGACACGCTGGAGGGATTATATCTCTCTGCTGGCCTGGGAACACCTCGGGATCCCCCCGGATAAGTTGGCGGATTTGGCCGGGGAGAGGGAAGTCTGGGTTTCCCTGCTTAGGCTGCTGCCCCCGTGACCCGACCCCGGATAAGCGGAAGAGGACAGTACGGTACGGTAAACGGCTATCTTTAAATAAACTAGCTATGACGGTGGGGGTAGCAAGGTCCTTTGAGAAAGTTGTCTTAAAAAGAGAGGTTTGCTTCAACAGTGAGACTCTCAGTGGGTCGCCTAAGCCTAAATCCTTTTTGGATACTCCAAAAAAGAGTAAAAACGTATTTTAAAAAGGTAAAACATCTCAAATTTCAAGTCACATAAGACGGTCTTTGAGAGATGTTGTGAGACAAAAGAAGCAAGGGGTAAGCGAGCATTTTGTTCCCCTCTGAGACAGTCTTTGTAAAGTTCACCGTGATGTTTTCCAAGTAAACAAAAGCTCAGTTACAGACAGATTCTTTTTCTACTGTTTAATAATTAATTTGGTCTTTAGTGAACATTAAAGCAAAAGTCTTGTATCCACTGAAAGAACTACTTATTAATCCCTGTGGTAAATTGTATTGTAGTAGTTTAATTGAGAAGAAAAATGTATTAAAAGAATATATACAGTATTTATATGATTGATTGCTGTATGAGTAATTCATGCATGGGTCAACAATTACTGCAGAGGACAGTCATTAGCTTGACAATCTGGATCTCTTTCTGCAGTCCAATTTCCTTTTTCAAAACACCCAATCATCTTGTGCGAAGGCTGCTCTTGGCAAAAGTAAGTCACCAGATCTTAATATTGTGTACACATGCTTTAAAAGTAGAGTTTTTCTTTTTCTTCTCTTTAACTGAGAACCACACAGCTCTCTACAAGAGGTAGGTGACTTGTTTTACTTACTGAGAGGCCCCTTATGCATGCATTTCATTTAAAACATCAATTTGTTCTTGGAATGACCAAGTTTCACAAAAAGTGCTTGGATCCATATTATGCAAATATTTAACTGATATGCATGCGAACCATGGAAGTGCAGTTTTGTGTGCTGTTGATGAAGCAGTGCTGTAGATGTGCAGAGTTACACCCAACCATTAATAACATGAACCAGGGCGACTTTTGGTCTACTTGTCAAACAGCATTTTCATCAGATATTTCCTCCGATGCATTTCAATGTTGGCTTGATACTGCACAGTCTTGCATTGCTAATTTTTTCTCTTCTTTTTTCGTACCCTTCCGGTTGGATGAGGCTTTACGTGTTGGTTTCTGACTTCAATGCTATTTTATCTGTTCAAATCCACTCTAATCTCTAGAGTGTACAGTAGGAATGTCCTGGAAAAAAAAACAGCTATGGATCATGCCTCACGTAAAGCCACTGTTCTGGAAAAAACTGTTGTGCTGCGAAATGGGGATGTTTTATGTCAGTGGAGGGTGAAAATTTGAAGTGACAGGACAGATCGAAAAATAGTTTTCTTCCTGCTTCCCTTGAAGAACGCAATAAAGTTACCTAAGTCAGAAAACAAAAAAGGTCTGTTCTCTAGAATGTGTTTTGATACTTGGAAAAACTGCTTGGAAAATGGTGGAGGCTGCATATTCATTGCAATAAGATAGCGATGGCAGCACACGGCTACATTTGAAAGGTGCAAACAACTTTTTTGGTCTTATATCTAAATGTCCATGCACTTTTTAAAGAACAGGACAGTTTGGCAAACAGTTGTGTCCTTATAACAACATTCTCAGGCCTGCTGAGGTAATCGCATGTTTGCTTTGGAGGCATTTCTCTTTAAACTACATGCATCATTCATTTAAATTGAACAGTCGGCTATTATTCAGGAGTTAAAGCCTGGCAGGATGCCTGACACAGTATCCTTTGCTAAATATTAATCAAATTCTATGTACATAATTGTATAACTTTTAAGTATGTTGTCCTTAAGTCTTGTTAATTTCTCTATTTTGTCTCGTTACTGGAGCTTGTTCCTAATTTCTTGTTTCTAGAGCGATACATACACACACTGATGCTTTCTTGGATTTAGTTTGATGCAGCTTTTACCTCTGTCATTAAAACACTGGCAGCTTGATGAACACTGTATGGAAAACTCAGGGGCAGAGCAAAAAAAACGATGGGCATCAGCACCTAGAGCTTCACAAAGCGTTAAAAATACCTGTCACTTTGGATTCAACCAAGGAAAACTGTGGGTGAGACTGATATAATTGTAGGTTATTCACTGGTTCCAATGCACGCAAATATATCTATTGCATGGTAAAAAAAAGTATGCAGACAACCAAACTTCCACTCATATGTGTGCTGACATCTTATTCCAGTACCTATTAGTATTAAAATGTTACAGTTTGACAGACTCTTTTAGATGACTTTTAGATTTTGTAACCTAAATGCAGGGATTTGCACCCTTTACAGTAGCCTAGGTCGCTTTCATTAATAGCACAGGGTCGCTAAACAGTAGGAACTAACATATAGTGGCATTAGTGTCTTTCAGACTGTAGCAATAACATTTATTTAATATCATAAACACCCAACAATTCACCGATAAACTGTTACACTAATATGCAAACTGCAGCTAGCTTGCATGCTTGTTGGCTCGCAATGAGGTGCTAATGCTAACAGAAGCGCTGCCTAAGACATTCAAACACACTGATAAACCCCAGCTTTTAGTAAGAATTTGTCTTAATAGCTACGCTTCCTTTAATTTATATAACCATATACTTGATAAGCATTAAATGTCTTATTCAAAAAAAATGGATTGGTGTTTCTTTACTACTTTTTGTGGGTAGTTACTCTAACCTGCATGTATGTCAAACCTATAGCCTACCTTTTTTTTAATACATATTTAAATTTACAGGGTACAAACAGCAAGATTTTGTATGTGGTGCTTTTTCCTGTTTGCATTGAAGAAGTGGAAGTGTTTGTTCCAATAAAATGAGCTACCACTGGAATATAAACTTTCATTAAAAGTTAATACAGAGGTGTAAGAGTCACATTCAAATGAAAAACTCTGTGGGGGGGTAATGAATTACAAAATGTTTGACGGAGAACTCATCAAGTCCCACACTAAAGTAACATATGGTGGTTTAAGAATGGCAAGAAATCATTTCCAAAAGCACATCAGTCTGGAATGTGAGAAGAGGCTTCTCCGATTAGAGCATTGCTGTCATCTGCCAGAAACTGCACAATTTTCTTTTACATAATGTTGCACACTTGCTTGGCAGAAAAGAGTACAAAGCGTGGCTGAAATTAATCATTAAGAAAGAGAAATGATGTAATCTGTGTTATCATCTGTTGACTACAGTAAAACAGAGATCAGAAGCATGACTATGTTTTCCCCCTTTTAACATCAAGTCGAAAGAACGAAACATAAACAGAAAGACAGACAAAAAACTCTGTTGACCAGAAACATATGAAGTCTATTCAGCGGTCAAAATATCTTTCATTCCAGAGGACAACAGCTTCAGAATGTAAATAGATCCCACTGGCTGTGTGTTTTGGAGTCTATATTAAGACAGTCAGTGGAGTCCATTTTTCTTTTACTTTCCCCCTCAGCTGCTCATACAGCTGGTGAAATGTAAATGCCTGACATATTGATCTAATCCACTTATGCCAATTATTTACAGAAAATAAACAAAGATTACATGGTGGAAACCAGGTCACTTGTGGAGTACACATGTTGAAACCTCATGCTCAAGACTTAACATAGTGTTGCTTTGAAAATGTATGCAAACTTTCTAACTCTGTAAATTTACTATTAAAATTAGGGCTGGGCGATATGGCCAAAAAATAAAATTTCCGATTTTTTAAAACCAAATCCGATTTTCAATTTTAATCGATTGTCTTTAACATACAACATTTTTCATTTTGATCTTGAGAGAGGTGCAAAGAAAATATCTGAGGTGTTGTTGCCATTTAATCTGTTGTAGCTACTTTACATTCTCACAATCCTGAGTTCAACTACTGATGAACATTGCAAACATGTGCCAGCTGCTTCAAATTTGGATGGGAATACACACACAACAGATGCTAATCGAGAATGTGAAGCTGATGTCATGCTATGTAAAACATTACATAATTCTTTTGCTGCATTTGTATGCAGTGACCATGCATAAAAATCTCAGGGGTCCTCTTTTACCATGGGAATAACTGCAAAATCCCTTCTCAGTCCTGTAAATTAGCAGACCGGCCACCTAGTTGGTGCAAAACTGTAAGAACACTGCTTTTCCTCATTGTTTATAAGCATTTTGAGCTTTTGGTATTCTTCATCATTAAAAACACAAGTTGTCATCTTCAGCCCTGCGGCAGACTGGCGACCTGTCCAGGGTGTACCCCGCCTCTCGCCCGTTGATAGCTGGGATAGGCTCCAGCACACCCGCGACCCACTTGGATTAAGCGGTTCAGAAAATGGATGGATGG
>JAVQJG010069514.1:0-22671 GCA_036024015.1 Craterocephalus amniculus | reverse complement strand
TGACCATCGGAGGGAAGATCGTGGGCTCGCTGTGCGCCATCGCCGGCGTGCTGACCATCGCGCTGCCCGTGCCCGTCATCGTGTCCAACTTCAACTACTTCTACCACCGGGAGACGGAGCACGAGGAGCAGTTCCAGTACACGCACGTGACCTGCGGCCAGCAGCAGCCGGCCTTCGGGGAGTTCAAGGGGAGTGACAGCAGGCCGTCCCTGTCCAAGTCCGAGTACGCGGACTCCATCAAGTACACAAACTGCAGCCCGCACAAAGCCTTCACCGGGAAGCTGAGCGACGTCTGAACGCACGCGGGAATGACGCAGCCGCCGCGCGCGGAGAGACCCTTTGAGCGCAAAACCCCCGCGCTCTGGTTTGAGTTATGACTGGAGCTCCTAATTTCTGCCATCAAACGGGAATCATTTCAATCAGAAGCGGAGGACGGGACGTTTCTCCCTGAAACCGTCTTCCGCTGCGCGCGCCACGAAAACGGAAAAGAGAGAGGAAAAAAAAAAAGCTTAGAAATGATCAAATGTAGCACTTTAATTCATTTTTAAAATCTTTGTAAAGTTTTTAGCTCTACAGGTGCAGGTTTAAGGTTTACTTTTGCTTCTCCTGTCTGAAGGAACTCAACGCAGGACCAAGTCTGAGAGAAGGCGGAGGCGCGTGCCTGCCGCCCTGGCCTGGATGCACGAGAGATGAGAATTTTATCCTAGCTTCATCTCATCTTTTTTTTTAAAAACAAATAAATAAATAAATTCAACCTGGCAGACAAGACGCAGGGCAATCTGCTCCTCGCGCTGCAGGAGAAAACATTATAAAATCAGCCTCAGCTTCTCCCGAGCCAACAGCGCCACCGCGTGGAGGCGCGCACGCCCCGCGTGTCTTGAGCAGATGCAGTTTCTATAGCAACCCCCCAGACTTCTCTGTATTGTCTGGCAGAGGAGTGAAAGGACGCAGGCTGAAGCGGAACCACCATGTTGTGGAAGCGTCCATGTTGTCTGACTGCAGCAGCCGGAGCTTCTGGCCCTGCGACCTGCTGCCGCAGAATAAAACCACCTTAGATGCTCCCCTGCTTCCGCTACAATCATGCACATCGCTTATTTTCCTAAGTATAAGAGAGGAAAAACAAACTCCAATTGAATAAAAGCTTGAAAAGCTACATATTGATTAAAAAGCTTTTTAATATTCACAGTATTTTTATGGTTTAGAAGTTGTCTGATAAAGGCAAGATCATGTAATAATTTATTCGAAAAAAAACCCCAGAATATTAACAAAACTATATTTTTTGTGCTTAAAGCTGTAAAATGAGCCGTTTGTTGTATTGGCAGCACAAAAGGGGAAAAAAAATCTATTTTTTATTCTTTTTAGTTTAAGAAATCAATGTCCACCCTGTGTGTATAACACTGAAATATATTCTGAAAAAATGAGAATTTCCATGATTTAAATCTCAGATTGTTCAATCATAAATTTATGGTTAAAGTTGAGGACCTGACATCAGGAATTAAGGATCAAATTCAGCCCAGAAAGCCTAAAAAGAGATATAACTGAACATTAGTCTTAAAGTTTTTCACCCAAAAACTTAAAATAAGTTTGTAAATCACAGAGAAAATAAAACTAAGTGAAAATAATCCATTTCCATTCATTAATAATTATAAAACAAACTCTAAAAAGTTAATTTTTCAGGAAAAAAAAGTCTAATTTAAAGCAAAAGAAACTGGGATGTTAGAAATCCAGCTTCGTCGACCTGAAGCACCTGATGTGTGGAGGTCAAAGACTCACCTGCTGAAACTGCAGCACCTTATTCACCTGGACTCCAGGGACCAATCAGCATCCGGACCTGCAGGAGCAAATAGAGCGAATTTAACCGTCTGATGGGATTAAAATGTTCTCCGTGGATGATCCCCTGCGAGTCCTGTTGGGTGGATTATTTTCTGACTCCCTGGATGAATGTTTAAACACTGATTCATCGACGCTGACGGAAGAAACTTCAGCTCAGACGAGCATCAGATTCTAGTCCAATCACAGGTGAGTAAACCTTCATGCTTCTGTTTTTATTTCCAGCTGCTAAATGAAATATCCTGACATCTAAAAAAACCTGATCAGCGACCCATCAGCTGCTTGGAATCAGGGTGCAGTGCTTCACTGTGGCCACCAGGTGGCAGCAGAACAAACTCAAGTGATTCCTCAGAGTCACAGAAAAGTCTGCATCTCCCTGCAAACAGCCCCAAACTCATCTTTACAATGCTTCAAACTGAATAGATGATTTATTTTAAATGACAAAATTCACTCTGTCTTTCTGCGCAGCATGAGTTATTTTCAACATCAAGCAATCCCAAATGCTGTTTATGGACGAGTCAGACGCTGTTTACATAAAAACACAGACTTTAAGGGCTCAAAATAAAGCAGAATTACAACAAAATGTTACAAGATAAGCTGAAATATCAAAGAAGAGAAATCATGCAGTTCTGCTGCCAGCCTGCAGGGGGCAGCAGCTGCTCATGGCTAGTCAGAGGACAGTTTTCCATCAGAACACACAGTTGTAAAGCGAAAAAACGCCAAAACCTGCAGGGGAGTCCAACGTAGGGCTCAGGACAGGAAGTCAGTGAATAAAACTGACAGAAGAATTCTCATCATAATATGAAATACTGAGTTTTTCTGTTCCAGATACCACTGATTTCCTGTTCTGTGATTTGGACACTTAAAACTATGAACTTCTAATATTGTTGAAATTTAACTAAATTTAACTTTAATTTCAGGATGTTCAGAACATGTTTAAGATAGTTTGAATGTGAACTAGTTGCAAATGTACATGCAGAAAAATATGAATTTATCTTATTAATTACTGGTCCAGACTAGGGATGGGCATTCAAATAAATGGTCTTAATGGATTATCAGGAGAATTATCAATCAATTATCAATTAATCATTAATATTTCTAGATTAAAATGTAAATGAAATGAAAGTAGGAAAAACTTAGTTCGTTTCCTAATTTAGCTTTTTATTACAATATGAACGACACGTGGCTGTTAAATGGGCTTAATTCAGTAGTAATACTGGAAATATGCCCTTACATACAACTTCAGCACAAGTCAAAAGATGCATTCGATTAATCGATTAAACAATAAGGTAATCGGTTAAAATCTTAACGATTAATTAATCGATTGTCGATTAATTATGCCCATCCTAATTCCAGACCCAGTCAGACCCGGCTGAATGTGACAGTTTGTGTTTAAAGTACAATTTACAGACAGAAGTGAAGAAATAAAGCAGTTTTTTATTTAAAGACTGAACTTTTCGGGTTGGTGTGGTTCCTGGAGAAAAGTCTGAACTCTCTTGGCATCATCATCCTCCTCCTGACTGATGGGATGAGAAAAGTGTCCCTGAGCATTTCCCGTGGAGGTAATGACCTCCATCTGGTCTCCTCCTTTAACCAACATCAACCCCAGATCATCAGTGATGCTGCGTCGTCTCCCTGTCCAATCAGATTGCAGATTACCTACCATCCAGCCCGCCTTCCTCCTCAATACACATCTGTGTTTCCTTTTCACAACATTCCCATTTTCTCTGTTCTTACTCCAGATTATTGAGAGTTTTATTACTTTTTCCATCATTTCCAGAGACAGATGTCTGGTTTTCTTCCAGCCAATCAGCAGCTGCAGCAGTTCATTTGCATATTGAATTCACATTGTGCAGTATTTATTGATGATTACATAATTTTTTGAGGCATGTTTCTACCACAACATGTTATATGTAAAACCCCAAAATAGAGATATTTCCTGCTGGTCCAAAGCAGCAGAACAAAAGCGAGCGCCCCAGAATGAGTGAAGAGTCGGAAAATGACAGCAGAGATGAAAAAAAAGAACCTACAGAATGATGTGAGATGACAAGAGATCTAAATGAGTAAAAACATGTCAAACATATCCTGACAAAAAGGAACAGAATAACCCGAATGAAGCGCGGCCGTCGCACCTGAGCGCGGATCATTTGTGAGGGTTTGTTTTTCTCGCGGGCAGCCTGTCGTGATGAGAGACGACAACAATGTGTAGAGGAGTAAATCATGCAGCGTCTTATGTAACACGCATCTCATGTCACTCTGACAGCTGCACACATGACAGCTCCAGCAAGCCTTGTGCTAACCGACTGCCTCCCCCGGAGGCTTTTCGCTCAAAATCTCCTCCAGAGAACTTTTCCTCCCTCTCTTCCCCCTCTTCCTCCTCCTCCTGCATGCAGCCGGTGCAGCGGAGGTAAACAGGGTTCCCCTTGGACGACACTGCTGTTGCTATCATTAGCAACATGAAAATTAGGTGGAAACAAGGTAAAATTGCTTTGCTTTTTCTTTTAAAAGTTGCCTAAAAATCTCTGAATTAGTTAGTTTTTATAGCTAAAAGGACACAAAGCTGGCTTGAAGCTTTGGAAAACTTTCCAGGACCAATCTGAGATAACCTTGTGACACCTCCGTTTGGGTCGGAGGTCGCTGTTATTTAGAGACGCTTGATGAATTACAGGCACGAGGGCCTTAAACTATCAGTGACAGCAGCTGCTGAGCTCCGGTTTCCACGGCGACCGGATCACAACATCCACATAACATCACGCTGGAGGGTTTCAGATTGTTGAGGCCGGCTCCGCAGCGCCCCCTGCTGGGTGTAAATACCCGGATTACAGCTTAAATCGGAGCTCCAGAAACAACGTGAATCTTTTTTTACTTCAGATTTTTCTCCCACAGAGGAAGCCGAGCCGCTCCAGAAGGGACTGGAAGTAAAAGAGGAGGAAGCTGATGAAGGTGACCACAGCCACTCACTGGCTCTCAGACAGGTTACCATGGCAACTGCAGATACCTCATCCTGACTGGCTGGAGAGCTGGGTTCTCTCAGATGGAGCATCAGGCTGCAGCTTCTCCTGCAGGACCGAAGTTACTCAGAGACCGAAGCTCATTCCGGCTCTTTTCATTTTGGCTGCTTTAAGTTTTTATGCTGAGTAATGATTGCGATCCGGACGGGGTAGAAACTGAAACTGGTAGAAAACTCTTCCGCTTTTCTTCTATTTTACAACCTATATCAGTCAAATGAAAATAAACAGGAATTAACACAATTTAAAAGCGAGAAATATCTCCAAAATGTGTGTAGGTGTGACTTCCTGGAGCCAAAAATGAAAATGCATCAAATCAAATAAAAGCGATAGTGGTTTACTAACAATATTATCCTCATTTCTGTGCGTAAATCACACTACATATTGATTACTGCCCGACATCGGCATGCCTTCTCTTCCTGGAGGACGCTCTATTTTTAGAGTTACTACATGAAACATGTGCAGCCATGCTGAAAGATGCCAACTGATAATACCAAGCAGAATGTGGTGGAGACAAGTGAAGCTCAACAAAAAGCTGAGTATTTTACAAAAGACATGCAGAGCACAGCTGGTTCCACCGCTGCTGTTTACAGTCCGGCTCACTGGACCAGGTTGTCCTGGTTCAGCTCATCACGTCTGTCTGGGATCGTTTCTACGCCGCTCTCCGCGACGCCACCCCGTCCTGGAGAAAACTCTAACAGGGAGAAAAGTCTGGGGTTTTTCTGCTGCCAACACCAAACATCACACAAAACAGCTGTTTTCCTCTTTTATATTCATTTCATATTCAGGTATGCAAAATAACTGCAAAAAGATGGAAAATTATGCAAAAAAAAAAAATACTGAATTAAAGACAGCTGCTACAAAAGATGCTGGATTACCAAAGAGAGTCTGAAAATGACCACAAAACTTTTACTCAACCCATATACTTGCCTCAAACTTTCAAAAAACTGCTATAAAACTGTTAATCATCAATATTTTTTCTGCTTCTAATAATTAAGACTATAATCATTACCAGAGATCAGCTGCAAAATTTATTTGCCTGGATTATTATTTTCATGTAGTATCAGATACTTCCTCTGGTTATCTGGCCAAAATGTGCATGCATGGAACACGGCTATGACATGATCAAACATCAATAATTATTTAATTTAATCTAATCAAATCTTATCTCATCTAATCTAATCTAATCTAATGAAATGAAATTTAATGTATTATTATTATTATTAATAATGATTCAAATGATTTTGAAAAAAATATTTTTTCTCTTCTTCTTCTTATTATTATTATATTAATGATAATAATGATAATAATAATAATAATAAATCATCTAATCTAAATCATTTGAACAGTTTAAAACCTAAAATCAGAAAGATTTGATTATAAAAAAGACAAAAAAGATTCAAAATTACCACAAAAATATCTAAAAACCTGCATTTAAATCTTAGTTCCTGCTCTATTGAATGCTAAGCAGCCCACGGAGAACCTGTCCAATCTAAAACATGCTTTTAGTCCTCAGGAGAATCTGGTTATTGTAAAGTTACTGAATATTTAATTGTAATGAAGAGCTTTAATCCATAATCTTTGCCTCTTTTTGTCTGGATCTATGCATTCTGCTGTTGGTTTTGTTGGAGCTTTGATGTGTTTGCTAACCGTATTTTCAGCTCGTGTTGAGGGGAATCATCTCCGGTCCTTCACATGTGTGCTTACACTCCAGGTTTTTACCGCTCAACATTTCCAAGGATGAATATTTAATCTGAGTGGATAACCTGAATAATTCAGAGCCACAGGTCATCAGTGTTAGTTTCAGAAATTATGTGTAGGAATTACTCATTTAAAAGGGGGAATTTTCAGCTGATTTCATCTTGTTGACATAAACTGAGAAAAAAGCCACAATTACGGCTGCAGAGCAACATTTTTCCATCAAAGTGATGTGGAGGAAGTGATGTCATCACCGTTTTCGGCTCTGTTTCCTGATCATGTGACTGGATGTGATGGAGTGTGTTATAACTCATGTTGTTTACACAACAACATAAAAATCTGTTCATGCACTCACAGTGTGGGGATTCAACCTTCAGTCAGACATGATGGAGATGAACAATTATGTAGGTAGATTTAAAAGATACAAATGAACCAAAATTATCATGGTGACACGGAGACTTTAAATAAATAAATGATGATGCTGAATAACAATGTGAATTACCATGAACGAATGACTTAATGAATTATGAAAGGTATGTGGATAAAGCTAAGAACCACAAATAGCTTTAGTTACAACCCCATCTCCTATGTGAACTAAATAACAAAACAAAATCATATTATTTATAATCATATAATACAATATAGTATAATACAATAATAAAATATTAAAAATTACAAAAATGATCAATGATCATATTCTAAAAACATTCACAATAAAATATATAAAATTATAATAATTAATTATAAAAGACACGAGAAGTCATCAGTGATTTACATGGACTGAGATATGATGATCCGGTTTTAACCAGAACTGTGAATTTTCAACATTTCTAGACATTTCAATTGTTTTTATATTCAGTATATAATTCATTATATTATATTAATTATATTCATTAGTTGTTTTGTTTGACAAACTATCCTTATTTACATATAGTATATTTGGTTAAAACTAGAAACAGAAAAAGGTATAACGGGCACATCAACAACTTTGGACCAGATCCAAAAAAGAATCCACCATATGGTTAAAATTAGATATTTTTGTTTACCACAAAGTTTACCATAGGGTAATAAATTTGAGGAGGAATAAAGCATACATGGTACAACTAATGTGCATTTGTTTTCTTTTAGTGGAAGAACGGCGGAGCCAGCCCTGCTACCAACTTCGCCCTTTTCGGTTCTTTCTACTACTGACAGGGAACCACGACAAACCCTGGATGGAAACTTTCCTGGCTCACAAAAACAGGTTAAAGACGGATCTATGCGAAGCTTTTCCATCACACGAGGACATGCGGACTGATTTTTGCACAGAGCAAAGCGACAGCAAAGACTGAGGTACGAGACAAACGTTACTTGAATCATCCATGTACAACTCAGACTCCTGCGTGGTCGTGAGTAGATGTTGTGTGGAAAGTTGCTCCCGTTGCTGTCCTGTCTCTACGTTGCATATCATAATCAAACCAAATCATATTACTGCATGCTGGAAAGTAGAGCATGTACGCAGAAGAAAACCCAGCCATCTGAAATATGGGAACAACAGCATCAACAGCTCATCGATAGTACGAATAATTCTGAGCTTAGTCGTTAAATCTCTATTTTTTAAAGTATCATGCTGTATATGTTTTATATGGAGAGGAATTGGTTATCCTGGTGAGTTATTTTGTAGATTTTTAACATTTTTGCTATGTGTTTGGATTCTTTTTTTATTCATTTTTGCCTTGGTAAAAACAAAGCAGCTTCGATGAAGATGCCCGCCCCTATCAGAGGAATGTCGGTGCAGGAAATGTGGGGAAGAAGACAATAAAATGCATTAATCGTAGACATTTGACATGTGATTTTCTGAATGTTTTTGACTGTGTTTGGGTTTCTGATCAGAATGCTGTATATCTGTTATATCAATAACATCTACCTCAGTGTCCACTCATTAACAACAGATGCTTTAACAGCCGAGAGACGCTCCAGTCATCAGTTAAACCGACCCAAACGCTCTCTAAACTGCCATTTCATACCTTAAAGAAGTCGGTAAATACAACAACCAGGTGATGGAAATGCATCACCAAAACATGAGGTAGAGGTAAATAGAAATATCTAGCAATTAGATGTCATCCAGCCTGAGTTAAACAGCCTTTTTTATATATTTGTTAATTTATTTGTGGAATTTGAAATGCATGTGATCAACTGTCTGTTTTTGCATTAATTGTTGATTTAAGGGCAATAATGTTCTGCAGAGTGGCTCTGCTTGTCTTAAAAACTGTGTCATTAAGTGAGGGTTTTCAGCTCTGAAAAGAAAAAAACTGTTTAAATGCGACTTTTAGCTGATGTAACTGCTGAAACGGAGCTTTATCTGGTTGTTTTCCCCAGAATCAGAGGTTCATTGTAGACTAGCTTCGCCTGCAGGTGGAGCTTATTCAGAAATGATTGTTTTTTTGGTTGCTTTATCCCTTTTCTGGACTTTAAAGTCATTTTATCTTGTTTTCATTGCAACTAAATACATTCCTTATCTGTTTAATGTGTTTGAAAGATTTGGATCTGTTAGCGTCTGTTAGCATCTATTAGCAAGTGAGATTTATAACGAGCTAAAAAAAAAGAAATCACTAAAATTACATTTTAATCATTAAATTAAATTTCAGTTCTTCTACAATAAAGGTTTCAAGGGTTTTTTCTTGTAAGCCCTGACCAGCAACTCTAGTTCCCTAAACACCTGGCACTTTGTGTTAAATGTAAATAAAACCAAATCCAAATCCCCTAAACCCATATTTTATTCTCAATAGAATATAAACAACTGAGACATTTTTCCGTTTCATTCGAAAAATTTGCTCATTGTCAATCAGAACAGTAAAAAGTTGCATTTCAAATATCATCACATGTACTGATGAATAAAATTATTATTAGATTTATGATATCAAAATTAAATTCAGATAATTTAGAATTATTTATTGATTTTCTGCTGCAGAATATTTTTTTACACCATAATGTTGCTGCCGCCAAACAATTTTGGTGCAAAGTGGGCATGCTTCATCTTTCTGTCTCACACGTCTACATGTTCCTTGTCAGAAACAGGAAGTGAAGGTGATGACGTGTGCAGGTCAGGTAACAAGATGGAGCGCTGTGATTGGTCAAAAGTTGCATTAAAGTTGCTGTGGTTGGGCAAAATTAGAAAGATGTAAAGAATTTTTCAACAGGAATTCCTGGAGCGACGGAAATATTCACAATAACTGCTCAGTTTTCTGGATAAAATAAGTCAAATAACACAGAAACCGGAATATTGCGGTTTATAATTAAACAATTTCATATTGCACAGTTAAGTTTTTGATTTATTTTAGCACCCCTGTGATTTTATCGATGCTCTCAGTTTTGAAATGCTAGCATGCAGCTCACCTGCATGATGACGAACGATTGATCCTGAAATGTTTGTGCAGACTTTGATCAGACAAGCAGTATTAAACCAAACCAGATCATTTCTTTATGAAGCGTTTTTAGTGGTGTGTTAGGCTGAGCCGTACAGTTTCACCAACCACATACACAGCCAAGTTTCCTGCTTGAATTTCAGACAGAGCAGGTGGCAACGCTGCTTTACTAAAACCCTAATTCTGACTCCTGAGCTGCTGGCTGGGTCGACCAGAGCTGCAGGAAACTGACCTCTGTCACGGTGAAGTCATGCTTCATCACTCCTGCTGGTGATGTGCAGTCACACCAGTCGCCAAGCGGCGTTTCACAGGTGAAATTTTGGGCTGTTTGCTCCTGACTCTGGGGAAGATGACAGAAATGTTCCCTAAACCTCTGGCCTGTAGCTCACGGTGATGATGCATCCACTCTGCAGTTTTGTCTTCTTGTAATTCTGCTTTGCTAAAGCATAAAAACAGCCGAGGGAGATTTGTGTTTGACTGAGGCACTGATGAGCTGTGACTGATGATTAATGCGCTCTGCATACTGTATGTGCAATAATAACACAACATTTCCCCTGCAAGTGCAGCAGCGTCCCGATGACTAAAGACTACAGTCACTCCGGTCAGACTTCCACATGTTTAGCCGTGGTTGACGTTCACCAAATGAAACAGCTGCCGTTACGTTTTCATGCTTCATTATCAGCTGTAGATTTCAGTTTGGGCTCCACACCAAATCATTCTCATGCACAGACAGGACAAAGCAATAGAGATTCCAGTCACGTGGGAACTTCACTGTGGAAGCCAAATGCACGATGGTTTCCTTCATCTTTGATTATTTTTGATAAAATAAATGTCCAATCCTGATCAGTCTCACATGACGGCACATGCAGACGAGTTTTCCATTTTCTGGAGGTGTTTCTGGGTCGAGCTGTTGCCTGAATTACCTTCAACTGTCCTGTAGTTCTTCAGTGGTTTCATCAGGGGGTGAGGCTTTAAAATCCACCTAAACCCAGTAAGAAAAGTGTCTTTAGTGGCAGTAAGTACTACAAGTGGTAGAAAAGTACTAAAATAACTCTGAGTCTGTGTGGATAAAGTCATATTTTTTTCTAGGGTGTCTAAGTAACAATAGAAGCTCATTTGAGCCCCTCACATTATAAACGTTTACAAAATGACTCTTACCTCCATTAAAGAAAATTTCATACAAATTTTATGAAAATCATTACATTGATTTTGAATTGTGACTCCATATAAATATTTGATAAAAACAACCAAAAAATAAGAGAAATGAATATGACCACATTGTTTTTTTTATTTATTTTTTTAAATTTATTTTTCAGCTCAATTACATTAAAAACAATGTTGTTTCCCAATGAATCATAATTTTGCAAATAAACCTTGATTATTTTGTTTTGTTTTTCAGTTTCCAGTTATTTGAATTAATATAAAAAATATTTCCATTTCTTTAATGGAAGGGAATGAATCATTTTGCAGATGTGCACTTTCAGAAATGGCCTCCTAAAAGAACATGTTCTCAACTTCTTTATAACATAAACTGTCAAATTCAGTCAATGGAATTTTAGAAATAAATTCCTCTTGGAATTACCTGTTTTTATCTCTTCCTCTACCACAAAGGACAAATTTTTAGACCACTCACAAAATAATTTTATTAGCACCTGCTATAGTTTTACATAAAAAAATGATTAAATGTTGGATGACATCCAACAGCTGCAGCGATTTCAGCTGCCGTATTTTCCCACTAATGTAGCAGATTATTACAAAGGGTTAGAAGCGAGTACGCCCTGATGATTATGCAAATTATGAGCCAAATCTTACCAGAAAATGTGAAACAGATACGATTGTCCTCACATCCGAAAAGTATTAGTGTTACAATCAATGATTAGAATGTTAGCTTTGTCATGTGTGTTGTTTTGTTGCCTCCGGAATTAAAAACCTAAGTTATGTTTTGAAACTATTTAGCAACTCATTAAAAAGGCATCACGAGTCTGTCTGGAAGAATTTGGGCCACTAGATGTCACTCGTTCATGCACACTGTACCTTTAATTTCCATGTTTTCACAAAGCAAATTTTAACCTAAAAGTAGAAAAAAGTAGTCAACAAATAAATAAATTAGTATCCCAGCTATTGGAACCACTTCTTTAAACTAATTCCTACAAAAAGCAAAAAAAAAAAAAACATGTGCCACACTTGTATGGCTCATTGCTTTAACAAATCTGTTAAACCGAGGTTGAGAGTGCAAATTTAGGATGATCCAGACAAGAGAAACGTTACTGGAGAATACAGCAGGCTGGAATAGGGTGCAATTATCCTTTAAGGTGAAAAAAAGGTGGCCAGCTTAAATGCAGAAAAAAACAATTAAAACCTCCATCGATACAGAAATGAATTACAATTCCTGGTGTGAGGATTCAAGGATGCAAACCATTCAATACCTCGCCGTCAATTCATTGGTACTTCATTTAGTTCAAGAAGAATTTACCAGAAGGGGGAAAAACACAAGTATAGGCCTGCAGAAATATGTAGAGTTGCACCGAAACCATTTTTCAAACCCATACTTCTGAGTACTTGCAAATATAGAGTAGTGACATGAGTATAATAAAGAATCTCATTACAGTTCACTGGTAAGGACTGTGAACCAGAATTTAATGACATATCAATACCCTGCTGCCATTCTCGGAATATAAGGCTGGAAAATGGCCAGACACTTCATTAGATCACCTAAATAATCCCAAATTGAGATTTTTTTTTAAATAGCACCATTTATAACTTTGTTTCTGGGCATCGAATGATGAAGATGCTACATGTAAGGCTGGAAAACTATCAGAAACTTCATAATAAGGCTCAAAATCAGCTTCTGATTAACTCAGCTTTTTATTATGGCATGGGTAATAACTTTTAATTAACATGTTAATTCCAGATGGATTTATTTTGTATTAGCAGCCCTAGTTTTTTACATTGGTATCAGGTTCTGTCGTATCAGAACACTTCTACGAATACAGATTATAAGAACATGTGCATACTGTAGGATCGGAGCAATACCCGATACTGGTATTGGTATTGGTACATCCCTAGTAAACAGCAAGCTGAGACACACCTACCATGAAAACATTTGTTTATACACACTGCAGAAATTGATTTTATCCTTGAAAATTTTTGATCTGAAACCAAACCTGTCTTTGAATTGAGCTCTTCTTTAACATCATGATCGTGAGAATATTAACGTGAAAAAATGCGTTCTGTTTGTTTTATATGTATGTATACAGAGAACCAGCAGATATCGCTAAAAAAAATAGAAAAGATCTGCAGTACCTGCAGTTATTCATCAATAAGCAATAATAATGCATGAAGAGTACAATATCATCAGCAAATGTGATTTGTCTGGTTGTTCATATCTGTGCATAAAATGTTTACAGTGCCTTAATTTAAATGCTGATTTAGTTAAAAACCCTGTCTAATGCATCTGAAATATTATAGAAGAAGAAACTGTGTATTTATACTAGAAGTGTAGGGTTGTAACGGGCTGATTGCACGTAGAAATAATGTATTGGTGAATAATGTAATGAATGTAAAGTAAGCAGTCTTCCTGGTTGGAGGGGTGAGAGGAAAATAAAGTCTCAAATATGACAGAACCTGAGAGAGGACAGTATTGCTGGTCATTTTCAGCCAGAACACATGAAGTTTTTATTATTTCTGAAAAAGTCATGCAACTGTTGTCTCTAAACTGTAAATGGGAGATTATTGGACTTTAAATAATCAGCATCCATGTCCTCTTGAGTTTTCTGTATTTAAGTTTTTGTACAAATGATTTTGCTTATGAGCATTAAATTTTTAATAATATTGTTTACAAAAGTGCTTCAGTACTCTGCTCCCTCACCATTATGTGTGTTTCAGTGTCTAAGTAATTTCAGAATTATTTATTATTAGGAGAAATACACAAACAATTTCAATTTTTTTTTAAATATTTCCAACATTTGAGTGTAAAAACTAAGTATAAAATAATATGATGTTGATATTTAAATTAATGATGAGGAAAAAAAGAAAAGTAACAAAATGCAACTGTAATATAATCTTCATATAATTAATTGAAATAACCAGGTCCTAACATTTAGTTTTAATTAAAGTTGACATATAAACTGAATAAACTAATAGAAATAAGCCATTAGACAAGCACTGATACTAAAAAAATAAAAAAAATTAAACAAAATAGACTGATGTGAGAAAATATAAAAGGGAAAAAATTCTGTTAATTTACTACAGAAAATGTCAACTATAAACATTTATAAATTATCAGCAATATACACATACTCCTCCATTTTTTTCAGTTCCATAAGAGGAGTTTTAGATAATGTATGACAAAAATAAAGCTCATAGACCCGTCCAGGCATGAGTGTAACAGCTTCAGTGTGATTCCATGTATTTAAGGCTGGTTTTGTATTTATTTACCAAACTGTGTGTTTGTATCATGATATCTTTCTGCTTCTGCACCGAGTCCTGCTAACATGGCCGAGGGAAAAAATAAAAAATCTGTCAACGTCTGTCCTCAGTGTCAAAAATATCTAATAATAGATTTTATTTTTGTTAGCTGTGTGTGTTGCTGTATGACAGGTATAAAGTGAAGCAGAAAAATACAAGCCTTTCATAATGTAATCTATGTATGGCTTGGTATCGTACATACTGTATATGCACAACAGAGTCATTCTAAATACTAGTTGTGACGATGTTTAATGTGGCCTTTTCGTTCTCTTTACTGTACTGCAATGTTGTAAATGATTTGTATAATATGACAATGTTTATCAAAGTTAACAAGGCTTTATGTTTCTACCACTTATGTTTAATAAATAAATGAACTGTGCTCAACTGTATGACCTGATCATTGTTTAATGACTCAGACTGATCAGTTTCTATACAAGGGAGGAAATGCTGCAAAATACAGAAACATGATGCAAAAGCCTAAATGTGATGCAAGTACAGGAAAGCATAAGGATGCATTGTTAAACATTAACTGTGTCTGATTACATGACTGAGCACTTGCTGTAAATACATGCTTCATAAACATACACAAACTACAGCATTAATCATCTGTAACATGTACAACTATATGTACGTCTGCGAAACTAGCTAAAACTGGCCGACAATTATGTGTCATAACACTTTCTTTAGGTTGGCAATATGGCATCTTTTTATTGCGAGTATTGTCCATCGGTTCAGAATATTTGGCTGTTATTTGCGGAGAATCCGGGTACTTTTATGGCATTGGATTTTAGCTTAAATTTAATTTACTATGCACTTAAACATAGTGTCCAATATGGTGCAAGTGCACTAATAGCACTGCAAGTGCCCCCTTTACTTAGCATGTTTAATTTAGCTAATTTTGCAAATTAGGTATGCTAAATTTTCCATAGCTACCTACAGAACAAAGTTTTCTCATTCAAAGTCATGTGTTGTGATGTTCAAGCTAAAAGGAGCAAACTGATGGAAATGAAAACAATCTCTTTAAATAATAAAACAGCCATTAATATAATTGAGTCAGTTTCTTGTTTTTGTTTATCCCATACAGCATTTCCTGACATTTTGGGGTTTGTAAGTAAACCGGCATCATGTGAACAGCAAGATCGTATTGTATTCCCACCACTTAACCGCCGTTTTCAGAGTCAAGTAGATCTGGCAGATAACCTGCTTTCCTGCTACTCCTGTCCTCCCTGTCCTCATTCAAAAATAATGAAGCTCCTGCAGGGAAACTGATCCATTACATAACAAACCAGCTCTGAGACGCAGCAAATGGAAAAAAGCTGGGATGAAGCTCAGGCTGCTGGGCCGCTGACTCTGTGTGGACATAACTGTGTGGGTTCTGGAATATTGGTGCAATTTACATTTATTTGCAGTTTTATATCAAAATATTTCACCATGTTTGTATTTGGAGACACGTCTGTCTAGCAAAAGAACCCCTGATTGTAAATTTAAAGAAAATTTAACTATTGGATGTACAGTAAATGTATGTGCCGGCTGTTTCTATCAATGCTGATAGATCATCTGATCCGATTTACCACCAGATTTGACCAGTTATTTCATATAATCCTGTCTCCATGAACAAGTTGCCGTCCCAGTGACTGAGCAGATCGTGTTGAGGTGAAACTACTTTATGTTTCTGAAGCACAGCTTTGATCTCTGCTGAATAAATCATTAGTGTGAGTTAGTTTGGCCTCTCATGAGTAGTAACAGCAGATGGGAATAAAGCAGTACAGTATGTGAGTGTCCTTCTTTTGACCTGGATTAGTCAGTGCAGAAGAACAGCGCGTTAGGAAGCTGCTGCCCAGTACCTTGTTTATTAAAATGGACATGCATGACTCCCTAACAGTGGCCATTATCCTAATTTAAGACTCTAAATTTTCCTTCTTGGATTCCCTGAAAGCAACCAATGATTAATATTTATCAGAATACATTTTTATTCTGCCCTCAGAACAAATGAGAATAGACAGCTTCCATCTGTTTAGGATCAAACTTAACAACAAAACCCAGCTTGTGTCTGATTGTCAGAGGAACATATGTTGTCTGCAGCCGGAGGCAGAGTTACGGTGACAAACCTGGCTGCGTCTGCTCTGCTTCATTTAAAAGAAAACCATTAAAAACTCAGCTCCATCTTGAAAATGCAGAGTCTGAAGATAAACTGACCGGCGTATTCCCACTGGTTCCCAAACTTTTTGGGCCACGACCCACAAGATGACATTTATTGGTGTTCAGACGGGTCATCCTGCTGGATCCTGCAAATATGCAGCTTAAAAACAGTTTGTCTTCATAAAAAAGAAAGATTGATCTATAGCAGTGGTTCCCAAACTGTAGGTTGGGACCCATGTGGGCCGCAAAATAATTTCAGGGGGTCACCATATAATTGTGAAAAATATAGAACCTATATTTATCAAATACATTTGGGATTTTTTTAACGGCTGTCAAAATAAACCATCAATTAAGAGTTAAATTAAGTTTAACACCTTAATTTGTTAACACATTGATGCATAAATCTACATGAATCCTCCTTATTTACTGTTTTCAAGCCGTTTATATAGAGGATCCTGCAGGACGACCCGTCTGATACATAATCAATAACTTTCATCGCCGAAGGAAGGGAAACCAACACCAGTAAATGTCACCTTCTCTGGCTCAAAGCATTTGGGAACCGGTGTTCTACAGGGTGGAAATACTCGGTCAGTTTCCACCAAATGGTTGTTGTTGACTCTCTGGTTCCCTTTGAGCCATAAAGTCGGTTCTGGAAGGTTGAACCATCTCTGAACTGGAACAAGAACCTCAATCAAAGTGGTCTACAACAGACATTATTGGCTTTTCTAAGGTCAAAGCATACCGTAGGAGTTTGCAGATGATTCGTGCTGACATCAGTTAACTGGCAGTAAACACAGCCCGGTTGAGGATGACGTCTCAGGCCTCGACGGACGGCTCAGTAATCATGTATCACAGCAGGAGGTGAGCTGTAATGCGGACAGATCTGAATCCCTGGTGTGAAAATGCCGCCAACTGAGCGTAGCGGGGGTCTCTAGAGGTGACGGGAGGCTTTGTTTGCCGAGTCCTTTTCCCTGACATGTCAACGAGCCGCTCATTTTCACCTAAACAATGTAATCGGGATCAGCCGAGAGGCAAATACGTGAAGAGTTCACCACGGGCTCAGCATGATGTGTCGATGCAGGGAGGCTGTTAGACGACTAATCTTAACGCGTAGCCATCACAGGGCTTTGTGATGCCCACAAAGTTCTCTCATCTCCAAAATCTCAACCAGGATAAGCCAGTAATCCAACGTCATTCCCGTCCATTTGAAGATGGCGAGTGGCTGCTGGTCATTAATCTCGGCCGGGCGGGCACCATCACATCACCCTGAGATCACCACGGAGCATTTGCTGAATTGACTTTGCAAAGCTTTTCCATAACTCATTGTTTATCTTGACCCCTAACTAGCACTTACGGGTGAGGATAACTGGGAAGACCAACTACTGGAACATAATTAGTCATGATTTAGTGGGTTTCCAGCTCATTAAAGTGTCTTTGCAATGATTCCTGACGGAACGAAAAGCACTGCTACTTGTCATTTTGAGCTGGTTTAAAGTGGGGATGGGCATTCGATTCAATTGTCTTAATAGATTTTTAGGAGAAATAACGATTGATTATTTATTATTAATTAATATTTATATATTAAATTCAATATTTTAGCCTATATTCAAATGAAGTGAAAGTAGTATTTTTCCTTAATAAGATTTTTATTACAAGTTGAATGACTCTTGGGGCAGTTAAATGGGATTCATTTAATGGTTACACTGGAAAATACGCACTAATGTTAAACTTCCGCACCAAGCTAAATATGAATTTGATTAATCGATTAAAATATAATTTAATTGATTAAAATTTTAACAATCGATTAATCGATTGTCGATTAATTATGCCCATCCCTCGTTTAAAGTTTTAGCTTCATTGTGTAATGATCACTTTGGCTTTTAGAAGGCTTGAATACTTCAGGCAAACAGGCTGGTTCCCAAACTTTATGAGCCACGACCCCCAAGATGACCTTTATTGGTGTTGGTGACCCTTTCTGCGATGAAAATGATCAATTATATATCAGATGAGTCCTGCAGGATCCTCTTAAATATACAGTAAGGCTTAAAAAGATCTTTATTCATTAATAAAGAAGAATAATGTGGATTTATGCATTATTGTGTTAAAAGAATTAAGGTGTTAAATTTTGATTTTTCACATTTTCTGGTAACCCCCTGAAATGATTTTGCCCACATGCGGGTCCTGACCCACAGTTTTGGAACCACTGCTATAGTAAACGTCCTGCCTATCATCATGTCAACTTAAAAGATGCATGGAGTATTCGTGCATGACATTTGACAACATTTAAAAGAGACATACTGATTTACATACTTGATGTCCTCAAGTCCGTAGTTTTGCAGATTTTCTGTCCCTGCTCCAACAAACCTGACTTAGACAAGCTCTGCACAAGTCTGCTTATTAGCCAGTGATCTAAGTCGGGTGTTGCAGCAAGGACACGTCAAAAACCTGCAGGACCAGGACTGAGGATCCCTGCTGTATGTAAAGGGAGCATTTCCTCTACAGAGGAAATATGGAATGCCACTCAGCATATAGAGCTAATTTTGTTGTTTTGATTGGTGTTTCCACTTGTTTCCACCCATTAAACCTTTTGCAAAATCAAAACTGAGAGAAAGACTTGCAGTTTATGATTCCATGTAAAAGTTTAGGAATTTTATGTTCTGAAATCCAGATGCCCCTTAAAGTCCAAAAGACATCCATGATAGGTTAAATGGTCGTTTTATGTTAGATAGACAGCCATGTGGTGGAAGAATTCACCAGCTGAAGAATCTTTTCAGCTGGAAAAGAGTCAACAGATCCATGAATTCGATGCAGACAAAAGCTCTGCAAGAAAACATGAAGTCCAGGCATTCCTGAGAACCTTTTTCGACATCCACCACCCACCTAAACCTTTTCACTCCGTGGTTATAGCATCCACCTGCCCTCCAAACTCCCAAAATACCAGTCTAATGTCAGACATACTGAAAAGAATCAGACCCCCAATAGATCACAGGAACAAGATTCCAGCTTATAGAAGCTAATTTACGTGAAAGTTACCCCATTACAAGCAGTGGAAAATGTGGTTTGATTGATCCAAACCTGATTGTTTTTCCTATCCCTTCTCATTATCCAGTGATTTTTAGGAGCAAACCATCGATGGAGAGCCACAGGAGGGAGCCAAAAAAGAAATACAGCACACTTGATATCAGTGAATTTCAACTCTGTGCACACATGCATCTACTTAACATCCCTCACTGCCTTCATTTCCTAATCTGTCACGCAGTGGAGGCTAAATCGCTGCATTTTCTCCCTTAGCATGCCACCTTGCCCCCCCACCCCCTTTGGATGTTAAATGGTGCAGACTATCACGACCTGCAGCAAAAATAGCATTCAGAATCCCCTTAAAGAAAGGCAAGCTTTCTAAAAATAGCCCTTGCTCACACAGAGAGAAAAGCTGTGGTTGGAGCACGCAGGGATTCCCTCCGGGCTGCTATACATTCACAGCTTTATGGTCCAATGAAACGCAGCCACACCGACGGCATTCAAGGAGGAGGAAGAATGAATCCATGTGCTTAAATTCATTTATGCTTTTATGTCATGATTACAGCACTTCCCACGGCCTGATTTATTTATAATGACGTTTTAAGTCTGCTTGGACAGGGCTGATGGAGTTTGTTCCATCCTGGGAGGCTCCATCAGACCGGATGCACGAATCGGGACTTTCACCTTCAGGTCTTGCTCATGTTTCCGGCTGTACTTCACTCATGCTCAGTTAGGAAGCCAGAAAGGGGTTTTATTTTCAGAAGCTCTGTCCCGGGTAGCAAAACGGCTTTGGTCTGATGCAAATGATCAAGTAAATCATTATACGATGGTTGTTTCATCTTATCGATCCATGATCAATTAACTGATAAGAGGCAATTTTTCTGAGAGGCTGAATCTCTCTCTGAATCAATAGGTTCCTTTCTAGAAAATTGCAAATCATATTCCTGAATGAAAGATTTATTCTCAACAGCAGGAACAACATATTCACAGATGGAACAATGCAAACAAAGAAAATATTATCATTATTATTATTATCATCATTATTATTGTTACAGCATCAAACACGCCCTCATTATTATAAATGTTAGAATTTCCTATGGGCGATTAATCGTTTGAATCTGTAGTTTGGCTGAAATATGCACACCGTTCACACTGCAGCTTAAATCCGTTTTTTTTGTTAACCCATATGTTGTCCTAAATGAGATCCATAGAGCCAGACCAGGTCTATATGTGGTCCTAGATGGGATGCATATGAGATCTGTGTGGAAGCAAGCCGGACCTCCCGGCTGATCCAACACATCGCAGCTCTCCCGGCTGATCCAGTCGCGTGCATGCAGCTGCATGTCTGCATGTCTGCAACGAGTCGGAGTGAAGAGGATCCTGTGATGGTGCAAAGGCAGTGTCCTCTGGCTGAATGGGGGTTGGAAGGCTGTTAACCAGGCAAGCATGTCTTCAGGAGGAACGCTGCCAGGGCCTCATTAAGCGCCGCTGTGCACTTCCTTCACAGACGGGATGCACTCAGAGAACAGGTTCAGATAAAAGGGTCAGCGCTGCTGGACCTTGACAGCTGATGATGTGATGTTTTCTGATGTGGAAGAATATCCACGCCGGACTTTCAGGTAGTTTAATAATCAAACTAATAAGGAAGATAGAGATTAAGACTGGTTCCCAACCTGAGGGGCTTTACGGATCAGAAAGCACCAAACTATACTTTTATTACTCATGAATGCAGAAGGAAACACAAGAATTGTGCACTATGGACACTTTTGAGTTAAAACGATGTTTTGGGAAGATAGAAGGGTCAATATTTAACCATGAAAATAAGATTTTAGTTATAAATTTTGTACCGGGTCAGGCTACCTTTTCCTCCAGAACTGCCTTAATTCTTGCTCCCATTTGGTTTGAACAACTTTCATCAGATCCTAGTGGTCAGAACTTTTCCTGATTTCTTCTACGAGTCATGCTCAATTCAAAGAAATATCCCTAAAATATCATTTTCACTACTGGAAAATTTAGTCGTGCATTAAACTTTTGTGCATGAATACATTTTAAATCACAGAAATCACTTGGAGATTCGTTCTCCTTCCACCAACTTCTTCTCGTCTTGCTGATGTGCTGCAGAACTGAGCTTTACAATTTTATTGGCATAATGTTTTCAAAAAGCATGAGACCTAATGCTTCATGACCCCCCCAATCATTAGCAGGACATCTACGTGTTTTAATAATTAACAAGCTTCTTTAGAAAAGCCCCAATCAAACTGCTGGAGGAGTGTTCATCCATTCCACTGCTGTTTAATTCATACTTTTCCTTCCTCTGCTGCGTCTGCGCCGTCCTCTCTGCAGCGCTGATCCCAGCCAGCTGTTATTCATCCTGCACTCAGGGAGACCCAGGCTGACCGTGTAAAACAGGAAGACTCTTCATCCTCCTGCTGCACGACTTCTTGTACCTCACATCTTTAATTCATGCAGCAAAGCTGAGAATCGGCTCTGAGAGTCGACTTCCTGCTGCTCCTCTGCCTCTTTACAAAGACGTCAACACCAGGGAAGTTTCTGCAGAAGCAGAATATTAAATGCGCTCCTTCTGCAGCCGCGTATTAATGTTTGCTCTGGACCACGGAGTCTGAGGCAGGGCTCACTGAGTACACATTGTTCCACTCACCGCTGACTGAGGAAGACGAGGCTGGTGTGGAGATGAAGCTAAAATCCCAAACAGACCGGTGATGTGAGGTGAATGGCAACAGGTGGAAATGATCAGCGAACCTTCCATGAGAACGTAGCTCTCATAATGGACTGATTGCGAGGAAATTTCCAGGAAATCTCTGAAATAGTTTCAGGAAAAACTGATTACATTTTCTGGATCCAGAAGTGTGTTTCAACACTAGAACCGCCAACTCTGCGATACGCACTAGAACCACCGGGGGGGGGGGGGTTCTGACACCCTGCTGGGCGCCATTACATAAATGATAAAAGAGACATTAACATGGTGTATTTTTACCCCTTTTGATTCTTTTTATCATCAGAAGTAGACAAAGCTTCAGTAAATCAATAAATCATTGAACAGCATGTGGTTTGGGTCAAACACTTCCTAGTTTACAACATTCTCTCTC
>JAVQJG010069511.1:0-16028 GCA_036024015.1 Craterocephalus amniculus | reverse complement strand
GAAAATAGTTTATATCCTTTTTCAATGATAAGGTAGAGTCTATCGGAGCTTCCATCCTCACAAATTCAGTCAAATCTTATGACATTGACTCTTCTGAGATCATTTTAAGTAACTTTCCTCCAATTTCTCTCTGATTATCTCCTACATGAAAGTGCCTGCAAGTGCTGCAGATTGGCTACCTACCAGGTTTTTAATCAAAGTTATTGATTCTGTTTGTCTATTTTTGACAGTTAGACATCAACAGGATGTGTTCTAGATTATCTTAAATTTTCAAACTATAAAAGACAATGGGACTACCCTTCTTTACGGCATAATCAGAGACCAGTCTCCAAGCTCCTGTATATCTAAAAAATGTTACAAAAATACATTCTTCACCATTACTTGGAAAACAGTGGAAAACAATTGGTTTCAGTCTGGCTTTTACAATCACCACAGGCCTGAAACTGCCATCCTCATGGCCACTAATGACCTTTGAATGGTCCAACATCCTTTTGCACAGTCTGAGACACTGGTTTGGAATATCTGGAGCAGCGTCACAGTGGATTTCATCATATTTATCAGATACACAATGTTGTGATTAGTCAATAACCACAGGTTTAGTTTTTCTTTGGTTAATATGGTGTCCGACTACTTTTGTTATGGTTTTACATACTTCCTTTTGGTCACAATATTCAGAAACATCTAAATCAAAATGAGATATTTTCATATGATAAAATGTGACGTTATCTGTTTTGTTGTTTATGTTCTACAGGGGAAAAAATCTGGGTTCTAAGCATACAAAGATTAGAAATAATTACCATATCCCAATATTTTTAAGCATTATTGGTGTTATGTATCCTGGTTTCCGTCATACATCACATTTAGCTTGTTAGTACATCAGACCTGCATATCAGGCAATTGTAATGAGATGGTATTTAGCATTTCAACTTGCGCAACACACCTTAAAAACTGAGCTTGTGACCCATTTTGACATACAGTATATGTTCATTGAAGAGTAATTGCCCTGCAGGGTCCTGGGGTTGAAAAATCACTTTCACAATTTTTCCAGCCTGGGGCAGCAGATGGATATCAACTCCAGGTATATCACGATTATGTAGTTTCACAATAAATAACACAATCACATACTATTAAGTCATTACACAGATCCCTCAGTATTGTGACTTAAACAAAAAAGATTATGTCTAAACCACAATTGCAGATCAGCATGACTTGCTTACGGAACAGAAACAACAACATAGTCGCTTATCCACTTGTTTTGCTTTGTTTTCCTCGCTGGATGGGGACAGTAAGACAGAGGTAGTTATTTCCTCTTAACAAAAAATGGAGTAATTATCGTCAGATTTTTTTGCCAAATCTTTGGGGTGGATAAGACTTTCCAGTATTTCTATTAGAGCATCCCATCAACAGAAATTTATAACCAAAGTCTATTGTTGTACATTTAAATTGTGAGCACAATATAGCCAACGCTTTTATTCTGTTCTGTTGAGCCTTCCCTTAGTCTTTTAAAATTCCTTGAACTATAGTGTAGTCAAATGTAATATTGGAAATATTAATACTGGAACGCTGTTGACTGTATGAAAAGAAGATGTATTTCTGTTTTAGAGGGGTAAAATGATGGAAAAGGTTAAATTTTAAGATCTGCAACTCACTCTTTTATTCTTATTAAGCTGTAAATAAACAGATTCTTTAATTTGAATGTAGGCAAGACACACATTGATGTTTAGCTTCTGCCTAAACTCAGTCTCAGGAGTTGGGTGACATAGAAATCAGCCTCATTGTTTATATTTCTGTTCTTTATCATGAATGATGACTGAATAAACCTAAACCTAAAAAAAAATGTTTTGCTTGCCCCAAAAATGTTTAAAGTTTTGGTAAAAAGTCCATTATTTCCATGTTCCATTATGTCGTTGCATGACTTTAATGCTAACATACAGAAGCCTGCACTTTAAAAAGCACTTTTTGCCAGAGACCATTAACAACCAGGACAGTGAATCACTAATCTGACATAATTTGCATAACTCGGTGTGGCTGTGCTAGCACTTAAACTATTATTCTTTCCAACTGTGCAAAAAAAAAAAAGCAGAATACACAAAACACTTTTGACCCTTTTTTGGTTGCATCATATTTGTGCATGTATCTGACATTATACTGTACAACATGATCCTAACTACCTGGAACAACGATCCTCAGCGATTAAAATGTATTGGCTCCTAAGTTGTTTGCTTTGCAAAACAAGATTTATGGGCAGAGCAGCTTAGGGCCTTTATAAAGAAACAAAAGGTCAAAGACATCCCCACCTGCTTGCACAATCACGCACTCACATGCACAGATAAATACATAAAGTCTCTGTCTACCATTTGGCTTTATCAAAAGCAAACATGTGCACTTTGCACACATCTGCCTCTCTGGCTTGTGCTTGTGCTCTGACTGGTTGTCAGAGCAGAATGAAAGAGCAGGCAGGTCGATAAAGATGCAGGCGTGATGAATGGAGGGAACAAAAAAAGGAACGGAAAAGAAGCAAGGAGAGGGAGGAGCAAACATAGGAAGAAGGCTGTAAAACCTCTCTATGTGTCAAAAGAAAAATCAGATGATTGCATGACGAAGCTTTGAAAGGACTGCTGAGCTAGTAGGATTGCTGCTTCCCTCACTTTCTGAAACAACGATGCAATGCTTCCCAAAGGAAATATACAAGGGGTCACCTAGCCTTTATTGCATAGACAAAACATGAATGTGCTCACGTCCACATCACAAAAAACTGTAAAAGCCCAGAGACCAGAAATGACCACATCAAATGCACCTGATATCACAACACTGCACACCATGCACACCGTTACAGCATGTGGATTACTGCATGCCATCTTCAGCCCTCTCACACGCATGGACATGCTACGTACACAAAGCATGGTGTAACAGTGAAAATGCCTGTATGACCCAGATTTAAGCTTTAATATGTCAGCATCTTTAGCTTGAAGCCTGTCTAAGGCAAATCTCCAAATCCCTATCCATCTGGGGTGACCTTTGACCTCCATGTGTGTTGGTGGGGGGGTTGGGATTTTCTTATTGGGAACAATGGAATATTAATATCATTACTGTAAACTTTTGTGCTCTTGGAATAAAATATATATATATGTAAAAATGTACTTCATTTACCATTTTTAACAAGGTAATACAAACATTTGGGACTCTTGTGTTTTAAATTGATCAGAATTATAATGAAGCATTGTGATTAAATTAAATGAATAAAATTAAGTTGTTTTTTATATTGTAGAGTCTTACAGGAGGTGTTCTGTATAGACATAACCTTTTTTTTGGTCCAGTGAATTGTGTGTAAAGAGAATTTGGATTTCCAGTTTATAAAATTATTTGCAAATAGCTTCTAGAAGTCAACAACATAGCAAACATGCCAATATTTGACTCCAAGACATTGGAACTTTGAATATCTAGCATTAGCTCCCATGCCTGCTAATATTCAGAAAGTTCCTCAAAGCTACAGTTCCTAAAACAAAATGGTACAGCGAACCTCAACACAAACTAGCTAACTACATTACCCTGAGCAAACAGAGGAAGTAGCAGTATCATATCTGTTAACGTAAAATAAAATATATTTTTTCTTGTAGGAACCTTATCATCGTTTCTGATGCTAAATACCATAACATTTAGTTTAAAATACTGGTTTCATAACAGGCTTTTGGGATCTATGGTAAATGGAAAGTAAAGATGTGCACAAACCATCTTTTTGTATTTTGTCAAAGTTTTACATGCAAAACCGTTGACCATAACATTGAATGGAAAATTGGTTGTAAAGTATGTTTAAGGAAGTGAGTAATTGATGATGGAGTGCAGCAAATGTAAGTGAACACATGATTAGACTACCCTTAACAGCCATTAGCCTTTTAAGATTAGTCTTAAAGTTGCCGGGGATTACCAGCATGAATGACATCAAGAACAATGACATTCCTGTCGGGAGCTCCAGCATCTCACTGAGCCAAGTTTCCATCTGTTATCATGTTGTTCTCATTACTCAAATTTATCTTTCTGAGTAACTGAAATTCATTTAAATGTTTCTGTCTTAAGCATTTCTGAGGATGAAATAAAGACAACCAAAGCAGGAGCTAGGCTAAGTTAGCAGCCAGTATTATTAGCAACTGACTATGACCTGGACTTTTACATAGGCACACTATGAAACAAAGACCAGGCTGATACCATGTTACAATATTCTGGCTCACTGTCCACACGGTAAAAGTTCAATTAGCAGCTAGGCTAAGTTAGCAGTTTGCTATGCACTGGGGTTTAGTGAAGATACATCTGTACAACAAGGAGTTTCAGCGTCTGGTAAATAGCTCAAAGTTAACACCTTGTTTTTCCAAAGTTATGCAAAACCTACTCTCTCCATTGTTGCTTTATGATGTACTTGGCATGTGAAACTGTCCACAAACATTATGCCATAATGCTATAAGTAGTAGTTAGTAATGTGCACTAGTATGTGCACTAGTTAGTATGTGCGACAATACAAGACTAGACATTTTTTTTTACAGTAAGAATTTTGTAAATGAATATTTGTAGCTTCTCCTTGCAAATCACCTGATCTTGAAAAAGCCATTCTAAATAGTAAAATAACTTTTAAAACAATTTTTTTATTCAAAACCTCTAACTTTTCTGCTTGGCTCAGTTTGATTCACACTAAGTTTTGGGCATTAAATTGAGTGATTCCCTTGGGGAAAATACAACAAACAAAAAGAGATATAATAGCTTATGTGGAATAGGGCATGAAATTAGGAACAGAAAACAATGTAGAGCCACTCACATAAGACCTCAGAAAAGCAAAACAGGAAATTGAAAAAAGTATTGGGATTTCCTTTCAATGGGCATTATTCAAAGCAAAAATCCAAATTTGTTCCAAGAATTACACAAGTGGCATTTTTCTCTTCCTAATGTAGCAGCAAAAATGTAGTTGAGGGGCAATTACCTTCATCCAAATAACATAGTGGACTTTTATGACTTACTTTAATATAATAAACAATCCCTTCTGGAAAGGTCAGCCGGAATTCTTCCCAAATGCAAACAGATAAATGCAGATACGTCACTGGATTCTGCTTCCCCCGGCCTGAGGCAGCACAGTTCTGTTGTCCATAATAAATATTTCAATTTAAAGCTATCAAATAATAATGGAAAGTCATACATATAATGGCCTTTGAAATAATTTTAGACATGAACAAGCACTGAGACAAACACATAAGAGAGAAAGGTGAGGAAACCCCATCCCACACAAGCCATATGGCTGTGTAAGACATCCTTTACACAGCCAATGTCAGCCTAAAGCAGAGGACAACATGGGTTGGTTAGGTCAAGGCCAAGTATGTCAGTGTTTCTATTCTAGGCTCATGGATGACTTATTTAAACCATCCAATGCCTCATGACACCCATAACGCTCACGACACCCGAGCGTCTGGCTGAGCAGACTTTCTTCTGTGCATGTGTGCTGAATGCTGCCTTGTTTTATTTTAATCCACGCCGATGAACCACATACAGGCTTTTTTCAGCATGGTTACTATATACAGTATTTACAAGATCCTGCACTTGTAGTAAGTTGTGCCTGTGTTTTGTTGTGCACCGTTCCCTAAACTGCAATTGTGAAAATGACTGCTCCACCTAGACCTTCTAGTATAAATCACCGGCAGATCAAAGTATGAAGCACTTGAAAGAACGATTGCTGAGTGTGAGTGGAATAGATTTTTTTCTCTTCCAACATTTTTCACAGTTTGTATAGCAGAGCAATGTGCTGATGGTGCTGGTCAGTTGGAAAAGCATGAAGCACAACAGTGTTAGATGCTGACTGTTCTAGCATGAGTGATTAATTCAGCTTTCTAAGTGTGTCTGCAAGTGTGTCTGTGCATGTTGCCATGGTAACTTTGGTGTAGGTTGGGTTGCCCCACGGAGAATGCTCGCAGCTCTACAAGGCCAGACGCCACGTCTCTTGGGACTGCAGGCGGTAAACGCTGTGCCAGTTCAAGGCTGGGGCAGGTGTGAGGTAGCTGGATGACATCTGTCTCCATACCTGACTTTTTGTTTGCGTTTTATGCGTGTATTTTCTATATCAAAAGGCATGACGTCTTCTGCCTTTTATCTTTTTTTTATTTTTTAAATAAAAAGCCCGAAAAACACGAGCACAAAATGCTGAGTGGGCCGTTGTCCAGTCCTCTCTGCCCCCATCACTACTGCTGACGGGCCTGGAGCCAGTCCAGGCTTCCCACTGAACTACATCTGTTGCTTTAGCCTTAATGCCCTGCCTTGCATTGACATGGACAAATGTAATTAACTTTCAGAGAGATTTTACCAGAGAAAAGAGGCAAACAAGCACAAAAATACGTCATGAGCTGCATGGATGGGGGAGATTTGAAAGTGATGACAGCTGCAGGAAGGAAGGGCAGCAAAATATCTGATGAGAAATGATCAGGTTCTCTTGTGGAGCTCTTCAGAAGTTAAATGTAGCTGCATCTGAATAACTTAACCTTACGGAGACGGCTCCTGCTGGGCCAGTGGACATCTGCCATAGGATGATCCACCCCACAGAGTAATTAGCATGCTCATTGTTCCATCATATCATTAATATCCATAAATAACGGCAGGCTGTTTGATTTTGCATAATGTTCTCCGTGCCATAGGGTGCTTTTCCACAAGCTTTTACAGCTCTCCTCTGCTGCCTGCTGCGCCTCAAATTTCCTCTGATACAAGAATTATCACCTTAGGTTTGTTTTAGCTTCTGCACACAGTTCAAAAACCCAATGATGCATAGCAGAACAAAAAGAAAGAGAGAGAGAAAGAGAGAGAGAAGTTTCTTGTTCAATTGAAACAATAAGGGTTAACAAAAAAGTGATTTCCATTTTCCCAAATGACGGAACTTCAAAGAGTTTAAGTACCATGAGTACAGCTGCTCCGGCAGGATTCTCGCTACACCAAAGGTAACACACACATGCGTATGTGAACATAGAAGCAGGAATATGAACACACTTTTTACACTTGAATGCTCACAAATAATTTGCCCATCAGAGAAATTGAAAAAATGGCCTTTTTTTCATTTCAGAGGCAGAGGCAAGGAATTTTGACATCAGAGGAAGCTGAATACTTCAACGTGAGGCTTCACGAATCCCAACAGGAGGGTACACATCCAGGTTTATGGTTATACCACCATCCCCAGCGGCACTTAACTATAAAGTACTTCTTTATTTGTGTGGTTTATGAAGGGTTCACGGACAAGGAGCCAGCCAAGTTGACGCTAGTTTGTCTTCAAGCCAGATTTAAACCCAAATTTGGTCTCACATCAGGGGACAGAATCATTCAGCATATCAGGAAGCCAGAGACATTTTTTCAGGGCTCATTAAAGGCCCATTCCTAAACAATTTGGCCTTAAAACTCTGCTTTCCAGGCTCGTTTGACGACACAGTGACATCTATTTAGCGCATTTGTGGAGCAGTTGTGGCCCAGTAATGTCCTGCAGATGAACTATATACATTTTTCATCTGCGTGTGTCCTGAGTTTTCCTCAGCACGTGTTACATACTTACAAGCGGAAGTAAACAAACCAGCTGGAGGAAGGGAGATATAAAAAAGATCAAGAGACTGCGCAAGAGATAAAACAACACTCAAGATAAGACTGTTTTTTACTCTTTTTTTTTTTCTTTTTTACTGAGAGAGCTCACAGCGCAGGTAGGATGCAAGAAAGATGCTGAATAAGCCGTCAATAGAGAAAACGGCACAAGCTAAGAAGCGTCTAATACAACACTTATGAAAAGCCCATATAGTTTGTTTTCAATGTAGCAGATAAAAATAGTGAAACAGCATTTTTCTTAACATTTTCGGAAGTAGAGATATATTCAAGCAAACTAGATCTTAGACCTTAACCCTAATTACTAAATCCTAACCAACAAATGGCATTAGAGCTGCATGACTCTGGTAAAAATGTCTTGGTCTTAGTCTCCATCCCTTGTATCCTCATTACCGCAGATTGCAGGCCGTACTTCGCAAACTCTCGCCAACTTTTTTCCAAACATTCAACTGGCGGCGGACTTCCTGCACTGAAGCTTAAGGAGAGAGCAGCACCAAAATGCACACAAGGCATTGTGATCAGTATTGACGTTGCAGGATTGGCAAGCATAAACCTGGTTTGTTTATCTGCAAATATAATGGGTGTTTGCTGTTTGTGCCCAGTATTGCAGAAACTGACAATATGTTCTGAAAATAGGAACAAGCCAAATCATGAAATTGTACCCAGGTACTGCATGCTACTTTTGACACTAAATTAAAATATACCAGACTACAGACTATCAAACATTTTGTACCTTGGAGTGTGCTTGTGTTTAAACTAGGAAAAAGACCAGGGAAAAAGAAGATACTCAAGTGTCAAATAACAAGAAATCAATCCAAACAATGCGAAATAAACAAGATAAAATGACTGATTGTAACTCACTTGTTTCCAGTTGTCGAAAATGATAACTTTGCTGTCTTCATCGTCCACTGTAACTCTGCACTCATAGCCCTCACCTGCAACCACATACCCATTTTAGCAAACACCATTTTATTAACAAAGCATATCAATTCCTGTGTATAAAAACTAAGGGTGTTGTGAGTTTTGTTAAAATATTTTACACTACAAAAATATGATAATACATTGTTGAGTAATAGTTGCTATAGCCAAGTATCTGCAGTTTCAGACACTGCCTCAGTGTGTGAACAATATGTCCTTGACCTAATCCTCATATCTAAACTCATTGTCTGGTGGGTGTTTAAATAGTTAATGCTCAAGGGGGATCTTCTGGAAAACATTATTATGAACTGGATTAGGAAGTTCCTTTTGTGGCACCATAATCAGAAAACAAGGGTTGAAAAAGAGTCAGACTGCAAGATGTGAATGTCATCTACTTCCTCAATTTGGTTTTAAAATCTTTGGATAACGCGAAAACCTGCCATTTTTAATTTACTTTTTTATCTGAAATAAAACTGATTTCACTGAGGGATGAAGTGAAACAAACCAATAAAATACCATCCTAGACACGTTGAAACATTGCATTGCAGGTGTAAAAAAAATATAAAACCAGCGTATATGATTATCATGCCCACAGATCAGTATTAAGCTGGATCTGCTTTGACCCAAAATTCTTGAATGAATCTTCAAAACCTCAGTTTTGACTGAAATGTGTTAACCCATATACAAATATCAAATCCATTGGTAATGCTATCTCTCACAAAATGAAGCCACATGAGATAAAATATTATTCCACATATAGCTTAAGCAGTACTTGAGTAAAAATAGCAAAAAATGCTTTCAAAAGGTTGATTAAATGGGTGTTGAAAAGAATTGTTTTATAATTTCTTTGTATTTGTTCTCTGTACACCACTTTACTCCCCCCAAAAAAAGAAACAGAACAAAACAAGAAACCATAAAGCAGCAGAGTGTAGACATGTGCAGAGACTGAGATAAAAGTGCTGCTTTCAGTCAATTTACGAAATGTGAATCCAAGAGGACAACACTGGTTGTGATGAATGCTGTTTGGTGTGAGACAGGCACATCAGCTTCATGCATTAGCCACTGCAGTCTGGCACTGACAATGACTGATCGACTGGCTGGCTGAAGGGTTGATTATCCCCGGTGTTACAGTGAGCCACTGACTGACAGAGGCCACAGGGGAGGGGAAAGGAAAAAGACTGTTTATAGCAGCTTTCATACTCTGAGAGGAACAAGAAGCCCTTTTCACACTAAGTTCACACTGTATGACACAAAAAGACCCCCTTATTATGGTGCCATTGGCTTCCGTTTGCTCATTCATACTGGATAGGGGTTACTAAGTGCAGTAAGTGTATACTTTCAATGTGATGAGAGCCATTGTTCTGCCTTGTTTAGACTCCTTTACAAGCAAATATCTGGCTCTATGATTGCTTCCGTATTTTACATTGAGGCCTAAGAAAAGGCTACATTATCTTTTTTGTCAAGAAAGAGGTTACCTTGTGCACAGGCAAAATGACCTCCAGTTAGCTCCCATTAGTGTAAAATAAGATGCAAATTTTACTTTTGTCTATCCATCTGCATAGCTTTTAGGACCTACAGATGAAAGGATTTTGGGTAATGTTCTAACAAAAACAGATATGTAGTTCTTCAAAACTGTAATAGATGCCTCGTTTCCACTGTGGGGTGTGGCACGGGTTGGCACGGGTCGGTACGGTTCTGAATGGTCCAGCACATTCAGAAAAGCATTTCCACTAAAAGTCTGGCCTCCATCAGCCTGCAGGGTTTCTAGCGCCGTGTCATACAGGTGCGACACCAACACATGTGAAGTCAACACAACATGAGCTATGTCTCTATATACGCTCCTCCCCGCTCCATCCAGTTCATTTTATGTGACTTCATTACCAAATGTGGGAGGAAACATTGAAGCTCCACAGTCGACCAGATTCTGTTGACGTTTGGAACCGTTTTTTTATTGTTGGTTGGTTTAATGGGACGGTTGGAAACAATGGAAACACTCGAAATAGCGTACCAAACCGTACCGTACCGCTCAGTGGAAACGAGGCAAAAGAGCATATTAATTGAATGCTGACTAGCTGAAAGTTATGTCAAACCAGGAAGGTTTGATCTTGTCAACAAAACCCAAATTCTTAACAAGGATAAAAGGATAAAGTGCTTGAAATATATAAGCACAAAAGCACTGCCTGTAATAACATTCTATAGGAGCATGAACTGTTATATTAAGCACTCAGTTTTATAATGTGGACTTTCTCCACTAAAGCTAATAAACTATTTTTATGTCACAGGAAAAACCCACAACAGCAAATTCAAAACCAAGAGGGATGAATGATTCAGAGCTTTTACATACTTTCAGCACTGCCCCCCATGTGGTAGTGGAAAGCAATAAAACGTCATCATGCACATGCAGAGATATGTTACAGCCCAAAAGAAAAGTGTTTCCTTTAAATTACACTAATTGGGAATAACGTGATTTAAATATGTGTTTATGAAATTTAAATAAGTGGAGAACTGATTTTTTTTCCAAAGTTCACAATGGTCAAAAGAAAAATATTTTATTCCGAGTATCCCCCAAAGAACGTTTTCTAAAGGTAAAGCTTAAAGCTATTTTTAAAAAATGTCTCCCCCTCCCTGCTCAGGCCATTACCACAAGCTTGTGTCTCAGAGTCTATAGAGAGGGATCTGTCCGACTGCCCAGCCAGGGATAAGGCAAGCGACGACTTGCCCACACCATTCTGTCCCAGTAGCACTATCCTTAGTGCGCCGCCATGGCTATGGTAAGCCGGCTGGGCAGCTGCCGACTGGCTGAACGAATCATCTCGAGGCACGGCTGTGTCACTAATAGGCAATGTGGTAGGATCATCAGACCCAGGGATCCAATCGCAGTCATCGGATACGGCCTCTTCCCTCCGCAACTGGTGTTTGACAGGCAGCGGTGTGCTCCCTCGCCGGAGAGGTGGTGCCGTGGTCAGAAACATACTGTACTAGAATTAGATTGAGACAAAAAAGAGAATGCTGTAAGAACAACAAAACAGCCACTTGGTTTGACACAACATGGTCATGCTCCCTGAAATACTCAGTGATCAACCTGTCTGAGAGATTAACACCGCCTGTTGTAGTAAATGTTAACACTATAAAGCAGGGAGAAGGGTGTCTCCTCTGTGAAAGAAAAAAGGAGGTGAAAACAGCGGAGGTGAGACCGATGAGGTGTCGGTGTAAGAGAGAGATGCTGATGAAGAAAGTGTTTTCATCATCAAACTGAAGTAAGAGGGAAGAAGAGAGGTGGTAAGGTGAGGCTGGAGGGTTATTGAGTGCACAGGCAGGGGTAGCTGCTGAAGAATTATAAGAGACAGCGGACTGATAAGGACTTGGTCAATGGGGTGGAGACCTGTGGAAAAAAAAGAGATGTGGGGGATATATCAGAAACAGGAGAGGAGAAAAGAAGCGGAGAAGCTGCAGCTGTGTGTATTGGGGCATGAGTGTGGTCAGGTGGTCCGTACCGTGCACTGTACATGAGTGCAGGCTCCATTCATGTGAAAGGAGGACGAAACAAGAAAATCGTTATCTCTATCCATCGTCATTTCACAAATTAAATCGGTATTGATTGCTTCCAGAAATCTTCCCCAGAATAATAGCTTGCCAGAGAAACCGTGCATGTGTGTGAGTTTAAGTGCACGTGTGTGCATGATCCAACCACAACAGGTCAAGCATTGATGACCCTCATCAATATTAATACTGCAATTAATCTAGCATCAGCAGCACCGCTGTGCATCTGTGGCTCAGGGTCCATCAGTGGCAAAACTAACTAAGTCACTGGCACTTAATTAAAGGAGACTGACACAAAGGCAGACACTGGACCAAAAGAAAAATCTTTAAGGAAAGTTACACCGTTTACCTTAAGCTTAATACCTTCCTGACAGACAGGCTGACAGAATCAACAAAACAGCGGATAACAGAGTTGTGATGTTTACGGTCACAGCGTAGTGCGGCTGTACCTCTGGGATGTTTTTTGTTTGACTGAATTAAAACGATTGACTGCACAGGTGTAAATGAACTGGGAACTTGTTACCTATGCTGTACAATATGAGCTTGGCTTTGTTTATTTGCTTTCATGGCATTCTTTAAGACCTGATACAACATGAATGTACCAGGCAAAGAGGACTTCAGGACTTAGATTCATAACTGCAGAATTTACTCAGTTAAAATACAGTAAATATAATAAAGAACTGCATATTTCAGAGATACGTATAGTTTAGCAACAGTATAGCATAGTATATATTGTAAAGTGCAATATAGTGCAGAATGACAATTTATTGTGAAATGGATAACAGTGATGTATGATTTATTTTATTGTGTAGCGTAGTTTGTTGTGCATCACATGATACCACAATCTACTATGATGAATCTGTGTTGCATGCTCCAACATTTACAGTGGCTTAAAAAATAATTAAATCCCAAATGCATTGTATTCCCTGTGCATATTCAATTATGAATAGAGATTAGAAGAGTCAGTTTTTCTATCAATCAGATTTAGCAGTTCATCAGTTCAAAGATTAATGGCAGCCTGTACCTGCTGACACTGAGTGAGAGGCAGGGTGCAACCTGGATAGGTCACCTGTCCATCACGGGCCTAACCCAAAGAGAAACACAGCCCCACACCCTCACACTTACGTCCAATTTAGAGCCACCAATCAAGCTAACATGCATGTGTTTGGACAGTTTAGGAAACTCACACCTGGAGAAAACAGTGCAGTGTTGTATATAAAACTTTAGTGGGAGATATCTTCACTGCACAGTATGGTGAAAAACAGCCTGTTGCAGAGTGTTGTGTGAAGTGTTTTGATGTGCAAACGGCTGTAATATAGTATAATTTTCTGACACTATGGTGCTGTGGAGCAATAACAGAGTTATGTTGTCATATGTAAAGCTGTGATGTAAATTATACTACAGGTTATACACCTAGAATAACAAAGTAAGGAAATTTGTCTCTGGTCAGTTTTATCTACTCTTGATTCATTCCAACTGGTGTTGATAGTCTGAAAGTTGGTGTTGATAGCCCGCTAGTCAATAACTTGTCAGGATTGTGCGTCTGTGGAATAAGCGACAAAGCTAAACATGTGGCTCTAACTCCAAACAAAATAGCCAAAATCAACAGCAATATCCTCCTGTTGGAATCGAACCTTGTTTTGAGTTGCTTGGCGGAATTAAAGGTTACACTCCCCCACAATAATAAGGAATAAAAATTACACATTTTGGCTGTTTTCACTATTAGCAATTTTACAGTGTGAGGGACCTCAGTAGCAAAGATCCACAGATCCATACTTGGTACCTCCTCCCCATGATGGTCACCAGCCTGGTCCCAATTGGCTTTGGGACAACATCAAGTTCCTCAAACAGGAACTGTTGAAGGTCAGCCAGAATGGTTGTGTTGGTTACCCCGGCACATACAGTATGACAAGCTGATCCCACAAGTGTTTGGTTGAACTTTGGACTCACAGCAGGTCATTGCTTCCACTCCCAAATTCTAGAGCTAGTCTTGTGATGATTGTGGCTTTGTGGGAAAGAGCGTTACCATCCTGGGAATAGAGTTAGGCTCCAGACTATAGGTGATTACTGCTGGATTCCAGATCTCACTCCTGTAGGCCTATGCCTTTCTATCAAACCTGTGACTGACACACACCTTGATTTTCAAAGTAAGAGAGTGAATACCAACAGGAGAACATTACTGTTTTCATTTAGTTGTGTTGCTCATTACACAAATACATGATCCTTACCAATTATACCCCGTTGTAAAGGTTACTAATCAGGCTTTCCAACAATATATAATACAACACCAACTGCAGTCACTAAAGGGGAGAAATAATTACCCATGAAAACATTTCTTTACTTTTAGTGCTAACATAGTTGTAGCCTACAGATTAAACAGCTTGATGTTAACATACTGTTGTAAAGTTAAGTTACAGTAGGGCTATAGCAATAATATGTTTAACCCTATAACAAAGTTTAGTAGATCATTTTCTAATAGGCTAATAGTTAAGCTCCTTGTAGGAGGAATGTGTTATATTGTAAAGCTAAAGTTAGCTTTAGATATAGAGGTGTTGTTTAGTGTTATAGTGTCTTTTAAGGGGAAAATATTAAGGTGTGGCCGCCTGTGACACCTTAGGGTGCTTAAACCCACTCTGTCTTTTCCAAGCACACGTCACTCACACAAGATTAGAAAGCTGTCTCAATTAGGTTAATTGAACGAGCTAATCAATTAAGTATGGCTTCACTGTCTGCACATGCAGAGAGACGGCGGCGCGCTGAGCCAGCGTGTCAGGGGTTAATCTGCTTCTCGCCAAGCTGTCGAGAAAACTGGGGCAAACAACAGTACACAATACAAAATTTATACTACAGGCAACGTTTTCATTCTTTCACCAATACAAAGCAATTACACAGTGACAGCGCTGCTTATTTGCTATGGCTCCACCCAATAGGTCTGTAGCCCTCTGACTCTTTTAGTACCTTTAGGTACCTAGCCCACAACAACCTCATCATACAGGAATTATTTTCAGGTAGAACTCATTTTGAATTCATTTGGGAACCACCCCATGGCTAGTAAATAAATGTGTATAAAATACAGAAACATCACAACAAACCTTGAAACATATTAGAAATAGGGCTCTGACACAAATCTAATACATGAGAGTAAAAATATAAAAAGAGACATCTTAAGTCGCCACGGAGTTGTTAAGACAGCGTGAAGGTCCTTTAAATACCCCAAAGAAGGAGGATACACGTCCCACAGTGGGGTAAATTGGAATAAAACCTAAGTGTTGTGCAGAAAAATAAATATTAGATACGCACGCGCGCGAGTGTGCGTATTTTCTTGGCTATTGTGCCGAGCGCACGAGGTGGGTTTGAAAGGTAGGTGGAAAATATGTCTCCTTACCTGGTCAGCCATGGTTATCAATAAGTCTTCTCTTTATGAAGCGAGCGCTGTGTGCTTTAAGTCATCTGTGCTGGCTGCAGACCCGGCATCGCATTTACAACGGCGTTGGCGCGCAGCGCACAAAAGCGACGCACCTCGATTCATTTAACGTGTTATTCTTCGCGCTCTAGCGCGTAAAAATACCCTCCTGCTGGCTTTAAAGGAGAGGCGCGGCGCGTGGACAGCTGGGATAGGTAGTAGTAAGCTGGACGTTTGCTGAAGGGGATACACCTGCGTCTCCGCGTGAAATAAGAGACGACTTATCAAAAGGCAGAGGAAGAGCGAACGCCATTGGCACCGCTACACACCCCCCCCAGTCCTCTCAGTGTCCCAGTGGACAGCAGTTCCAGCGCTCCCTTCCCCACCTCCAGTTAATACCTGCATATCGCTCTCTCTCTCTCTCTCTCTCACTCGCACTCTCTCGCTTTCTCTCTCTCTCTCTCTCTCTCTCTCTCTCTCTCTCGCTTTCTCTCTCTCTCTCTCTCTCTCTCTCTCTCTCTCTCTCTCTCTCTAGCTCTGTCTGTCTCTCCTATGTGTGTGTGAC
>JAVQJG010069506.1:0-14671 GCA_036024015.1 Craterocephalus amniculus | reverse complement strand
TTCTTTTTTGTTTTTTTCTTTCTTTAATGTGGGGTTCTTTCCCCCTGTTTTTTGGCTTAAAAAACCCCCCCCCCCCCCCCCCCCCCTGCCCCTCCACAACACCCATGAACACAAATTTGCTGTAGGCATTGCACATAGAACAGAACGGGATGCTGAACACAAGGCATAGCACAACAGAGCCAGTCAGTTTCATCAGACACAAAGCCAAGTGCTGTGCAATGGTGTTGTTGTTGTTTTGTTTTTATCACTTTCCCAAGTTGTTGCACTGCAACCAGATAATCCATCTGAAGAGGGAACCTCCAACGATTGGGCAAACATTGCACCTCGGTTCATTTCTGCAAATCTTGATACAACCTTGGTTGAGCGGTTTCTGCGTTCAGGTGGATTTTGTGTGGCTCCATCACATCCACAACACATCCACAACAAATTGCAGGAATAAACATTTGCACTGGAATGCAACACTGGTTTATTAAATTACTGGAGGTGCCCATAAATCATATATTAGACAGAATGAATAAAACCAAAGAGCATCATCATCATCCCCTCCAAGAAACATTGAGATGCTTGTTGCTTATTAAATTAGTCCCTGAATGTGACTTAAATGCCTTTGACTTGTGTTGTAGTGCATATGACTGGGCAGCTCTCTGTAGCAAGTCCCTTTTGTTAGTGTATTCTATATTTATATTAGTTAAAAGTTTTTTGTACCCTGACATATTTTTGGTTTATCGTGTTTGTTTTCTGCCATTTGTTGTGGTGGTCTGCTGAACAGTACTAAATGTCCAAAGAGCACCATTGTTATTGCTGCTAAAAGTATTTTCAAAAGCCGTTGACTTATGGGATGTATTCGTTTTTCATTCACTGCTTTTAGATTTTGGGTCCTGTTGAATAAATAATTACAGCATTACTTGTCTTATTGTTCATCATGTAGTGTTTCTTTCAACCAACTCAAAGACCTGCTGACAATAGAATAATTTTTGATTATCTTCATACATAATTGACAAAAAGATGTCATTTTTTCCCCACAACTCTAGCTAGAAATCCAAACCCCATCTCTGTATGATAAAGACACATCGTTGCAATCAGTAGCTGTTGGGCGATAGTGTCTCTTGTGTAAATCATGGATAGCTTTTTTGTTGTTTAAAAAAGAAAGATTTAAGGCCATTTCATTTCAAACAGCTCTGTTTCAAGTCAATTTCTACATCCTATAGTATTTGCCATATCCACTACCAGGAGTCTTGTCATGGTTCATGTTCCAATTGTTGCCCAGTTCTGCCGATTTGCTCTCTAGAACATCAGAACATCAGACAAGTAACAAAACACGACACATTGACTAATGCAATTCCTAACTGGCTGCATGCTCAGTTAAACCTCTGCAGATGATTCAGAATTCAGCAGCACAACCAGTCTTCAACCAGCCCAAAAGAAATTGTGTCACTCTTCTACTGCTTGCTTCTCACAGCTCCTGTCTACCTTCACGCCTTAATCTAGAGTTATACTCCCTCTCAAAAGCCTTGGAACATGATGCGGAATCAAAATAGCTAGACTCCTTTCCTCTGTTGTTCCCAGGTGGTGGAACGATCTACCAAACTGTCTGATTCGCAGAGTCCTTTGCTAAAGACTAAAGCTAAAGACTCAGCTCTTTGTAGGGATTGTAGGGAGAGGAGAGAAGGCGGTGGGGTGTGGGTGTGGGGCACTTCATGGCACCTGAGTCGCACTTAAGCATGATGTCTTGCTAGCGTCGTTCTCACTTTCAGTTGTAAGTTGTTTTGGAGAAAAGCATAAATGACAGTAGAATAAAAAGTCAGCTATTATGTATCAGTCAGGGAATTCTGTACTCATAAAGAAACCATGCAAAACACGCAAAATGCACAGCCAGCAGATAAGTAACCTGCCGCTAACTGAGAGGTCAAGAAGGAGCTTCTCCCACAAGCCATCTGCCTGCCTAGGGCTGGACACAGTAAAAAAAAAATATTGAAAAATATAGAAAATATATTGATGAAAAGAAGACTCATGTAGATTCATATTAATATTTACTTATTTTATTTATTATTTCATGTTATTATATTCTTAATATGATATTTATCATTATATAATAATACTTGCACATAATTTTAGGAAGTCCATATACACTCAAGGATAGAAGACCTTACACTAAAATATAAGAAGGTTTTATATTTATACATCATTCCCGGAATCTGAATTCTCAAAATTCCCGTGCAGATTGAGCTCTGCTTTATCCGCTTCTGACTTCTTAGCTCCATCTACGTAGAAGTGTGAAGTGCTGAACTTTGTGTGTGTGTGTGTGTGTGTGTGTGTTTATATTGGCCTGACCATGCATATGTTTGTGTAGTCAGGGTTTTATAGCGCTGAGTGTAGGGTGGGAACCCCCCACCCCCCTTATTAAACTCTGATGGAGACACCAGCTGAAAGCTTCTGCCATTGCTGCAACTTTTTACTGGCTCCCATTAGCCTGTGCTGCCTCAGAGAGTCTGGATTGTCATTCTTGTTGACATGAATCGAATACCGCAAGATTCTTTGGCTGAACTTTTGACCTTGTGTCCACATCCAGAAACCGTGGCACACTGTGCTCCATCCAAAACATGCCGAGCCTATTTCAGTGCAAAAATGAAAAAGGGTGGGAGCCCAGATCTTGCTTACAAGCTGTACTTTGGTGGAAACCTAAGATGCCACAAAAACATACAATATCAGAGTAACAATACACCCTGCAGAGTTCTGTCCCCAATCCAGCCCAGACATGAATATGGCCTTTCGAACGATGTGGTCAGGTGATGGGGCGAGGCTGTGTTTGTGCACTTGTGTGATGTCAAATACCTTCATGTGAATGGGGAAACCAGATTTGCGAGGCGCTTGAATGGGGTCCGCCTCGGAAGGAGGGTGATGAGGGCGAGGAGGGTGGCCGGGATGAGTGAGGCGGGTGGGAAGGAGGAGAACCCAGACTGCTGGCCAGAAAGGTCCCCATGAAGGAGGCGGAGGAATTCCCCATCAATCCACTGCCTGCATTCCCGAAAGGACAAAGGTAAGGAGAGAAAAACTGGGTTAGAATTAGAGGTGAGGGACCGCGAATGTGATCACAATGTTGCGTATGAGCTCGGCGCTGGTGGCACTTTAGGTGGGATCGTCAGGCTTGGGAGAGGATGAATGAGTGAGAGTGTGTGTGTGTGCGTGTGGGGGGGGGGGGAGTGCGAGACTCGCCTCCCACTCACTGTCAGCGGAGTCCTCTCACCTCGTCTCTCCCCCTCACACCACCTCTCCCCATGGGCAGACAGAGGTCTCATCTCACAGCTGAGTACACACTTTCTCAGGCTCTCTCCCTCTCGCTCTCACACACTTTTGCTCCCGCTCCCCAGTGTCCCTTTCTCAATTTCTCTCCCTCCCTCCATTATCTTGTTCTCTCCATCTCTCACTTTCATGCCCTCAATCTTTTTTATTGCTTTGCTCCATTTCACCTCCTCTCTGTCTCCTCTTCTTTCAGTCCTGCAGCTCTCTCCATGACTCTGACAGTCCTTCTTTTTTTTTTTTTAGCTCCGTTTTGGTGTTTCTTCTCCTTTTCCCCCTCTTCCTTCCTCTGCTTTGTCACAATGGCCATCTCCTCCTTTTGTGAAAAGTAGAAATATGCCATGTGTGTCTGCTAAATCTTCGCTACCTCTTCTGCCCTACCTCTTATTTCTGATTCCTTATGACACATAGCATTGCTGTCCTGTGTTCTTCATGATAAAAATGGCACCAGCAGAGCAATCTGTCCCCGGCTGGCTGAACTGTGTGTTTAACAAGACTATGATGAGTAATTGACCATTTGTAGCAACGCCCATGTGACTGGGGGCTGATTGTCTATTATGCATTGCTGGGCAAGCTGGAGAAAACACACTGATTAACCACAGCTTAAATTGCATTCCCATTACGCGCCCGCCAGTGCACTTGAGTGAGGGGCCCGTGTGCCCAGTTCTTTGCACATTCATTTCCCCCAAGTCACACCACCATAAAGTCTCATGCATATGTATGAAGTTGCCTGGATACGAGTGCGCATGCACCTACTTGCATGCATCACTGAAGCAAACACAGCAGAGAGAGACGCCGCAGCAGAAATTAATTATCAGCCTCTCACGAGTTGATCTTACAAGATATGCCGTGTGATTTGATTTTCTTTGAACATTAATCAGTCCAAACATGGATCGATTCTTTCCTAGGACTGTGAAAACAACTGTGTGGAAGTTTTAATCAGCCAGACAGTGAGTGAGTACATCCTCTGGGCATGCAGGAGGGATAAACCCATCAGCTTGCCTCTTGCACCTGCACAGAATAACCCCGTGGCTCATAGCAGAGCCCAGGAGCAAGAGCTGTCGCATATGCATACATCCAGATGGATTGAAGGTATGGAGGTACATTTTCACACACCCCTGTCACACTTTGTACTAGGAGTGGGAAAATTGTATTAAAAAAAATCAAATATCAGGATTTTTAATTTCACAATTTTAAAATCAATATTTTTTTTGCTGAAAATAATCGAGTATCGGGATTTTTTTAATTTCACAATTTTAAATCCAAATTTTTTCCAATAAAATATATCTATCTTTTTCAAATAAATGAAAAAATATTTTTTGAATTTCATTTTTATTATCATTATTATTATTTTACTTGTCTTGTGGGGCATTACAGTAGCAAAAAAATTGGTCTGGCTACTTTAATTAAGAAATTAAGAAAGAAATACTAGCAAAAAGATATTTTGTTACATTTTTTTGTTTTTCTACACAAAATCTGTAATATTGAAGAATAAAGAGAATCGCAATTTAAATCGAATGGGCGCCCTAAAAAGGAATCAAATCGAGAAGAAAGCATATCGTCCCAGCCTTACTTCGTACCATAGACCCACATTGGTGCAAACCTCTATGATGCTTCCACAACAACTTATTGTGTTTTCCATTGTTCTGTTATTGTTTTTATTAGTCAAAGTTGTCCAATCTAGTTTGTCACTATCCTTCAGCCTAAATATGCTTACAAGAAGTGGGGGGACATACACTACCATTTCAACCACTTGCAAAATAAAGCACATAGAAGTGATGAGGAGGTCTGAACAGCCACAGCAACACTGTACATGTTGATTGGAGGCATTGTGTAGCAGTCTAGTGACACATTACAAAAGCTGTGCTTTTCTCCTTTTCAGCCCTTACTCCCCTCCTTCCTTCTCCGTTGCCACCTCCTATCACCCCGTCCCTGTGGAGCACTCCTGGCACAGCTCTATGGACTACAAGGCGAGGAGGGGGACAGAGGCAGCTGGAGGAGGGGGGATTACGGTCAGCGTGCTCACCAGGCACACATCCAACCTCCATCATTCAGACACCTTGGGCCCCTGTATGCCACCGCCCTCCACACACGCTCTCCCCTCCCGCTCTTCTTTCTGCCTGTTGCCCCCAGGAACCCCAGCTTTCCTCGGTGCCTCCGGCTCACATAAATCAGCTAATCCTCCTGCATTATTAACAGCCTCGCCTCAGAGAGAGAGAGAAGCGGTAAGAGAGACATAGAGTGACAGAGAGAGGCTGTGAAGCCCCTCTTAACAAACCGACAGAGGAGAGTGCTTCTGCCAGAGAGACAAGGGAAGAAGGAAAAAACATAAAAAGGGGATGTTTAGATGTCAGGGAAGGAGATCTTTGAAGTTTAAGCCGGTGTTAGGGTGAAAGGAGACTGAATGGAAACCTTAGAAAGGTCTCTGTTCAAATCAAACTTGAAGCTCTTCTTCCCACAGAATGAGCAGACCGGCTCGTGGTCCAGTTTGGGCCTGGTTGTTCTGTGAGAAGGACGGACCATTTATAGCCAATCCACAGCCTTTTGGTTGTAGCAAATGACCCCATCCTTGATGGTACTGATACGTCTGGTGTTTGCATCCTTCTGAATACACTGCATGATGATGTAAAATAAAAGTATCATCACGCCAGTGTTGAATAGAAGAGCATATGCTCTAAGGCTATGTTTGAGTCCATTTAATTTGAATGATTGGGGGTATTTCATTTGCGAAAGCACACTTTGTTAAAGTGGCTGGTCCACCTTTGGGCAGTTTCAGGTTGGGTGCCAAGCCAAGTGCTAGGAAAGAAATGAAGGTCCTGAGGAATGACAGCATGAGCGCTTTATTATGGTGACATGGTGCTGGGAACCTGCCACCACTCAAGCATCTCCATGTAAACGTTGTGTATTCTCTGCAATCTGGGTATTTTTTTCAAATCATGCTCATTTATTTTTCAAAATCTCAAGAGCTGACAGCAGTGCATTTGTATAGGTTCCTAAGAAAATCGGGTCATGTGCATCCTAATCGGCGGCGATCCCTGACAGCGATGGAGATTAATCCTATTAGGGATTTAAAGCAGAGGGGAACGCTGGGATTGGTGAACCCAACCTAATCTAAACATCTCCTCCTGACTCGTGCATTCATAAAGCTACCTCCTAATGGGGTAAAATGTATAAATGAAAACGCATACCATCGCACCTCTGGACATATTAAGTAGACCTATTGTTTCACACCAGTGTGGGGGGAGGAAACCAGTTTGCGCCCAACAACAAAAACACACATGTATGCACATGTGGGCCCGAGCAGAGGCCCCTGAAGATGGCACTGCGAGAGCAGCAGACTGGGAGGCGGAGCAGGAAGATGAAGGCCTGGTTGTCATGGGAACAAAAGAGAAACAGTGCCCGAGGCAAGTAGGCATTACAACAACAGTGGGCAGATGCACTTGGTCAGCTTGCTGCTCAGCATCAACAGCCATCCCTGCCGAACTCCAAACCCCTCCTAAGTTACAGCTCTAATCTCTCTCTCTCTCTCTCGTTTTCCCTCTCACACACACATGGACACACACACCTTCCTGTGCAATTTAATCTGGTTTCAATTGTAAGGCTGTAGGGAAGGAGGTGCCATCCTCTTTGTCCTGTTTGAGTTACTAATCTGCTCTTTTAGCCCCCCTACTCATTAATATAACCCAATGGTGAGTACTTTTTTATTGTCTTAACAAGGAATTATACAATAATAGGATATAAAGGGATTCGTGTAAATATGGGCCAAGCAGTGATGGGTGGGGGGGGGGGCTGAGAAGACAACAGGCACCCACCCACGACACGTTGTTCTTTTGAATGCTGGGAATCAAACCAGAATTTCCCTGCTAAAGAAACACACACCCATGCACGCACACATGCTCACGCGGTCGGCCTTTCAAATATGGCTACAATTATTTCACAGTGCATCGTATTTCCTTCTACGCGCTTGAAAAATGAGCCAAGGTAGTCTGCAGCTCTGCCTTATTTTCAGACAGCTGCCCGAAGGGACGGATGGACGTGCCGTCTAGACAAGGACACCAGACAAACAGCGAGAGGTGAGAGTGATGGTGACAAGCGATGAGAGACAGAGAGAAAATTGCAGGTGTGACTGCATCAACCTGCTCTCCACAGCTCAGTGATCAGCTAACGCCAAAGAAAAGAACCACAGCGGAACAGAAACACACAGCTAGACCTCCTCCTATTTTAGAAAACACAAGGCAGTTGAGGTTGTACAGTATCTAGTTAGTGCCATGTGGCAGTCAGACTCCTCAACACACCCTGACATGATTAAAGCTAAGATTTTCTCCCGGCTATGCACTGTGACAAAACGCATCCTTACATAAATGAAAGCATTATTAGCTGGTGATCAAAAGGGGAAACTAAGCTTTTCTCATATTCTTAGAGCCTCGCGTTACCTGTTGCTGTTGTTTTAATATAACAAGACAAGGCAACAAAACATGTACTTTAGCCAGAGGAAGTGTTCAGTGATAACGGGCAAGTTTTGTTACTCAAGTCAAGGACCCATCTGTGAATTTCAGCGGTTTTTCTCTGTCCTACTTGACAAATGTAATGATTAAAGTCACACTAGTGGCAAGGACTTGACCATGTAGACAAAGCCAGTGTGGAAAAAGACATGAATATTGACTTACCAAGTAAAAACATACTGAGCAGGATGCCTGTTGGTACAAGAGTTTCACTCCCACTTCAGTGTCTGTCATCAGACTTTCCGATGCTGCTCCATGTTCAGCCCCAGGAATTCAGACGCCCAGGAAGAAGTCGGCCAGACTTTCCCAATGTTCACTCATAAACACATGTACGTTCCTCTACCCTTCAGTATCACAGAAACGCTGGACTGGAAAAGAGCAACCGTACGCAGCGGCAACCTCAGCCAGACTGCACATGCTACCCTGAAGGGCCGCTGACTAATCCAGCGCCTACTTCCTCACAATAAAACACAGTAGGAATTTGAAATGGTTACTAAAGTGGGGGGATTTCCTTCTAACAGTCAAAGTCATCTTGAAAACATTAGAGCAACTGATAGCCAAATTCCGCCTCACTTCGGACAACTGTTGCAAGTTTTTGTGGTGGGCGGCTGGTTGGTGAGGCAGAGGGAGTGGGCAAGCTATACAGTAGGAAGTTGGTCTGATCAAGAAGTAGAGTGAAGTGAGAGTCAGAGAGATAGCATGCAAGCAGTCCAGTGCTTGGAGCTGAGCCCATTGCAGGGGTGTGTGAGAGGGTGTGTGTGAGGGGGGGGTGCCAACAGCGCACGCCTCCAACACTCTCCAGTCTCCACACTGCGTGCCTGTAGAGTGAGTTCTGTGGATGTGGTCAGTGCGGGGGTGGGAGAAGAAGTGGAACAGGAGAAAACAGTTGGAAGGATGGATAGAAGAAGAAAGCGAGAATGACTTTTAAATGCGGGGCGAGGAGATAAAAGCGTAACTCTGATCAACTTTAAAAGTGAAAGAGCAGCGGAGAGCCTGCGGGATCTGCTGAGCATATGTGAGCCTGTGTGTGATTGTGCGTCCATATGGCGGTGGTATCGCCGAAGTTAACAGCCTGTGTTTGCAGAGTGGCTTCGTGGTCAGCCTGCCGCTTGCTATCGAAGCGATGACAGGCTAAAAGAGAGTCTGGAAAAAAAATCTTTCGCAAAAGTGTTATGCAAATAAAATTGGCTTAAAGAGGTCAGCTGACTCACCCAGCTGTTGATAGAAGATATAAATCGACATTCGACCGATGAGTGATCGTAATCCCTCGCAAATAAACCCAACCGGTTTGTTCTAGTTTGGCAGGGAGCCTAAAATGAACAATGGATCAGCTCAGGCCCTGGTGCTGAAAATGTTCTTGACGGATATTTTCCTTAACTTTTGCATGAGTGATATCAAAGTTCATCATATCTTCCTATTCTATCCTATTTTTTTACACTATAACCATGTTTACAGGAGTCTTACATCAACCTGCCAGCATCCTCAGTGTTATATTACCATATTAAATCGTTCATAAAGGTCCCTTTTTGTTAAATGCTCATCACCACCAATTCCTCATGGCAGCAGTGGTGCTGGAGGAAGACAGTGGCTGACAGGAAGAGATAGCAACGTCTGGAAGAGTTCCTGCTCAAGAGACGTTTTATAGGCATAGTAAATAATGGGACATGCAGCTCCTCCACAGTTATTTGCCAAGGAGCAGTCCAGGAAGTTTGTCATTTAAGAGACAATAAGACCTCTGATTATCAAGGTAAATGCTGACTAAGGAGAATGGATGGAGTAGTATGGATGAGAGTTATGGGTGAGGGTGAAGAGATGAGGGATAAAGTGCTCGACGGAGGTTTGACGCAACTGAGACTAAAGAAGAAAATGAATGTAAAGTAACCGCAGCAAATGGCACATAAATAGTTAAACACTGGCTTGGGGTAAAGGTTTGGACCTGCTTAGGTGTGCTCGTGGTGCAGTCCATGTGAAAATGCAGCTGTTTGCTGAGTCACTGGCCTCTTGTGTAGAGAACAAGCACACATTCCAGGCTGGGATACGGAAGGTGGGAGGACGGATTTGGAAAAGCAACAGCACCAGGCCAGGACAAATGAGCTCCAGGCCCATTACCCTCCTTTTTACACCCACCCGTGCTGTCATGCACATTCCCTATTCCCACAAATGCGGATTTAATAGCACAAACAAGAAATAGCCGTGTCACAATGTAAAGTTGCTTAACTCTGCTCTCGTCTCCTCTTTCTCTGAGACCTAAAATGTTTATGATGTCACAGAAAGTACATATTAGCCAAGTCCTGAGCAGTTTTCTCATTACAAAGTGTTTTCTCTCAAAGCACCAAACTGTTTCCATCAGCATTTCACTTTATTAAGTTTCCCTCCATGCTACACACTCAACTAATGATTTTCTTGTCTCTCAGTTAAGTGGATGAAGTGCAAATGTTGCTTTCAGATTTGGCATCTGGAAATGTTTGTGCTCAGAGCTTGCACAGGCAGACGTTTTTGATTTTTGGGGGGAGAACATACAGGGCAGTTACATACTCCTGAATGAGGGCCTTTTGTTACATGCTCAAACTTTGGCGAGCATGCTTGTTAACTGACCCATTGTTACCAGGGAGCGGTTCAAGGCCGTCCGTCGCATCCCACCCCTTCATTCTTGAGGGCGTGAAATTGCGATTACCATAGCGGGGCTCATCCATCTCAAACTCTCGTCCAACTCTCACTTCTTCTGCTCCCTCTCATTCTCTTTGATTCTTGTCTCTGTCTTCCTCTTTTATGATACACACAGCAACACTTACAAACACACAGCAATACACACTCAAACACAAAAAAGAGCCGCCCACAGCTGCGTCAGGCCATCGCTCTAACAATCCAATCTGTTTTCTTTCCCATGATGTTTCCCATTGGCACAGGGAGGAGAAAATCAGATTTACTCCCCCACAGGGCCCATGCAGTTGCACTGATATGGAAAATGATTTCAGTGCTGCATGAGCCCATAAACATTATTTTGGTCTCCCCTGTTAATGACACATTTCTTCCCAGCATTGTGGATCTCACAGAGGAAGAGACGAGTGTGGGGGGCGGGGGAGTGTAAAGAACGGAGGAGGAGGAAGAGAGGAAGGGGAGAGGAATCCTCCGGGGCCTCACATACAACAGGGGAGTCCTTCACCTCTCAAACTGCATCCTGACATCCAAGACTTTTTCTCACTCCCACCTCATTCACACACAAACGCACGCATGCAGAAACGCAAACAGCCAATCAGCCATCCAGGAACTTAAACTGTAACAGTCCTCTTGTGGAGCTCCCCAAAAAGTGGGAGCGCAAAGAAAACAAGCATAGTCAAAGGGGGATTTCTCACCTCTCTATCTTTCGAGCTGTCAGCCTTGTTCTCAAACCCGTTTGGCTGAGGGGCTCAAAGCGGCTCCACTACAACTGTGTCACACAGCCCACATATCTTTTATTGGTGGAAGCAGCCAATCAAGCAGACCCTGTTCTCCTCTTTAACACAAGTATAAAATTTATACTCTTAGTGGTGAGTCACAAACATTTTCTGCCAGGGGCATATTGGAAACAAGAGGAGCATGCAGTAGCCTCGAGTCCTAAAAGCAAAGTCATTTAATACGATGGTGTTAAAAAGAGACTTCAACAGGCCAGCGGTGAGGCACTAAACCTCTCATTTGGCATCCATTAAAACCCATCTGTAGGACTACAAAGCGGGGGGGCAGAAAAATAGCCTCAAAGGGTATGCCTGAAAGAAAAATAAAATATTATTGACAATTCCGACTGAAACTGCTGCTCCTAAAAATGGTCTTTCGTAGGCCTCTGGATCAACTGGAATGATCTGGATGTGCTTTGTTTTACAGCCAATGACTGATCCGTCTAAAAACCTCCTGGTTTTATGTTCCGGTCATGGCATTGGATGGGTGACTAACAGTAGTTTGCGTGCCTTGTCTCAGTCAGGGCTCAGTCAGCCAGGTCCTGGCCACAGACATGCCTGCTAGTGGAAAAAAAAATAAAATAAGAGGCAGATTAAAACAAGTGCTCAGCATTATACTCTCTAATTGGTCCCCTGTTAACTTTTGAACTTAATTGGTTAATTGAGATGTGGTTAGACTGGGCAGGTTTCCCCTCCCTCAGGCTGACCATACGGCTCCAGTGTTTCAGCCTGGCACAGCCTGGCACAGTAGGTGGCTGCCTTTCTCTCACTCTCTGTCTTTGTCTTTTCGAGCATCCCCACCGCTCCAATGACGGGGAGTAATGACGCCGCACAGGAGGCAGTAAAACTATGTTTTGCGAGTATGTTTTAGCCGTGATTGTACCCATACACTGCACATATGCCTCTTCCCACATGAAAGCAAGGCTTTGACTACCTAGTCCTGGGTGGTCTAAGCCTCTCTTCTCTCAACCAGCGGTGCTAGGTAGATAGGCTTTGGAAAAGTGGAGTGTGGATGTGGGTGGATGTTGTCTCACCACAGGCGAGTGGTGTTCTGTCGAACTCAGAAGTCAGTTTGCTTTGGAGGAGACACAAGCAGCATGTGGAGGGAGAATAAAAGTGCGCCGCAATGCATACACAGATAAACACACACAGCCTCACAGGCGTCACATTGCTCGAGTCTCCCCATCAACTCTGACTGATGTATAATGATACCCACAACACCACATAAATCTGTAAGCAGCTGCATTCAGTGGGGCAGATTTTGCCTGCTGTCTTTCCTTTTTCACTTTTATCCTCTTGTCTCCTTTTGCTCCTCCGAGCCCCATCACTCATTCCCCTTCTCAGTTTTCCTTTCCGTCCTTACACCCTCTACATCACTCTCCCCCCTTTTCCCTGCCGCTCAGCACCATATTTCTGTCCTCCCTCATCGCCTCGCTCGCTTCCCTCAGTTGGCATCACTCAGGAATGGAAACACTTTCTCTTTATTTTTAGCAGCTTTAAAATCCACACCCCCACCCCCCTTCCACGTCCCGTGCCCGATCTGTTTTTCTGCTCTCGTTAATCCATTAGATTCCCTGATGCCTGGGAGCGCAATGAACATCTTGGTTTATGGGGAGTCACAGGTTCACCCCTCCGGTCATCAGAAGCGCCCATAAATCAACATCCCAGCATCCAACTGCTCACCATGACTCGTCGGAATGTCCTGTTCTCCCTTGTCCTCCCATCCTCTCTGCCTCCTTCTTCTAAGTGTGGCCCGGCGCCTCCTTTAGGTCATGTAGAGCAGTGCCGGACAAGAGGAGCCTGTCTGAAGATCCTGCTTCGCTGCTGTCCTCTGAGTTCCCTTGGATCGACTAGTAATATGATAAAGTCCTGGAGTGCTGTGTGCGCGAGAAACAGAAGGCAGCCCTCTGGTCTGGCTTCTCTCTGTGTGATGTAGCCTGTCAGAGGCACAGAGGCAGAAAAGTGCAGATAACGGCGCTGGGAGCCACTGCACCCGCCAGCCATCCCAAGGTCTTTCTGCAGTCCTGAATGTGATTTGCCATTGGTTCACAAGGGAGAACTAAGAAGAAATGTTTAATTCTTGTAGCGTTGGCCAAGACAAATGCAAGCGTTTTCCCTCAGATAGCCAAGAAACATGGGGGGAGGAAGGCACCTGTTAGCCAAGGCCAAACATTAAACAGCAATACTTTGTAAAAAGCACATTGTATCGTTTTGCGTGCATCTCCTAAAATTGTTATGTTGCAAAGCCTCTAAGCCTTAATGACAACACTCTCAGGATTATGAAGATAACTGCCTTCCTCCGTAGCGGCCTGCGTTCTCTAATGCATGCAAGTTCAACCGAATCATGCCGTAAATTCATTTACAAACTGCATCTGGCGAACCAAGCTTTAACCTTGAGTTATGTTTGCCGACCGCTGACACTGGTCGTCCGTGGAATGTTGCTGCCAGGGGCCTGCTCTGCATCCACACATGAGCAGAAACAAGTCAAATCAGGAGGATTTCCTGCAGTCTGTACACATGGGAGAGGGCCATTTTCGCCCAAACAGAGTGTGATATAGAGCAAGGCTGTGTTCAAACGCGCCTCCGTTCATCTCGCTGGTTATCTTGATGGACTTTAGCGGTTAGAAGGGGAAAAAGGCCAAATTCAAGGTGAAATCCCTTCGAGAAGGAAGGGGGGAAGATCACCTCCATCAACTAGGCATTGGTCTTTGTTTGCTTAGTTGGCCGCACAGCTACCACTGCAGCCTTTTATCACAATCCACAGTGATCACATTAAGTCTGCTGCATGCTACATGGGCGGGCTGTCACCCTGCTCTCACTCTTTATGTCTCTGCGGATTGAAAGCAAAAATGGCAGGGAGGAGGAGGGAGACCTTGTGGGGTCACATGAGGATTGCAGCATCTGATCGAACTCAACAGATGTGCAGCAGCTGCTCGTTTGCTCTGCTTTTGCACATCCTCCAAACGCGCACACACACTCACTGAAAGTTGCAGGAACACCACACAGACACACTTCAGATAAATTAAAACCATATATTTTCTCACTGCCCATGCTCAGAAGTACGTCTCGGGGTCTCAAATGAAAACTTTGCATCCCAGAGTAACTATCAAACCGACGGAGCTTTACACCTTATTCTTATTTTTTTTTAATATAAGCTTCGCCCTCTTCCGAAGCACCGGCGATATGCTTTATGACCAGCAGAGACCCAAGCTTTATGATATGTTAAACGATTCAGAGAATGTGTGGACGGTAGACAGTAAGTCAAAGTTGTGGAGTTTAATTGAGGGAACACAAAGAGACACAGCGCAGATAAACTTCAGCCGGGAGCCTGCGAGCACACAGGAGAGCAACAGCTTTCAGCCGGTTATCACAGCGGAGGAGAGAAAGGCTCACGTTACATCTCGCAGAGGACCGAATGGAGAAACGGGGTGGAGGCAGAGG
>JAVQJG010069502.1:0-17243 GCA_036024015.1 Craterocephalus amniculus | reverse complement strand
AAATAAATCTTAAATAAAAAATAAATTAAAAAAAAAAAAAATATATATATATATATATATATATATATATTTATATATATACATCTTTTTTCCCACATTTTTTTACAATTAGTAAAAACAATTTGCAAAAAGTTTTTTTATTTTATTTACTTTTTTAACTTCACAAAAAACAAAAATTGGGAATACTGAAGAATTGCAATGGAAATCCAATCAACGCCCCAAAAATTGTTTTAAGAGAATTGAATCAGCATATCGTCCCAGCCCCACAGACATTTTCAGAGGAAGAGCATAGGACTGACTTTAACTGATAAGAGAGCTCAGAGTACAGGTTGGATGAAAAATGATGCCACATCATCTAATGTTACTTTAATCCACTCACATCATGATATAGCTCCTAAATCAGGTTTAATGACTCTGAGGTACAGATTTACTGTTTACTCCAGTAGTTTCCCATTGAAGTTGGTTCACCACAACAAAACATTACCAAACACACTCAAGCACCATCGTCTCATTTCAGCACTTCTTTCTGTTCAGAGCCCAGGAGCTAAATCCTCTAATAAACCCACTTCTGACACCTTTCTGCTAATCCCTCACCTCCCAGCTCAGGCTGGAAATGCGTGGGGACGGAGCGAATTGTTCACTTCAGACTCATAAGTGGGAGAAAGCCAGCCAAGGTGGAAGCAAGGCAACGCTGCACGGGTGTGAAACACATCCAGCGTGTTAGAAACGCAGCGAGACGACGCACACACACTGCAGGACGGCTAACAGCATCGCTTCTCCTCTCCGACTCCGGGACTTTCAGACGGACCGACGGCTAAAAATGGCTCCGGACTCGACTCCTTCTCTCCATCCGCCTCTTCCTTCATCTTCTTCTCACCCACTCATCTCTCTCTTTCTATATTCCCGACCTCACTCTCTACCTACAGGACCATCTACGCCTTCCTCCCGCCACCCGTCCTTCCTGCCTCCTCCCTCCCTTTTCCATCCTCTCATCCATCTCACCGACTTCACCGGAACTCTGGGGGATCCAGGACGGACACGTTGCTGTGGTAACAGGCAGAGTAGGAATATTAAATCTTTTTTTTTTCCAGAGAGAGTGAGGGAGAAAAGAGGAGAAAGAGGCTGAAAGCATGCGTGGCGACTGATATGCATCAGACTGAGGCGGTTTGGATTGAGTTCGACCTCAGAGTGACGTTGAGAGACCTGGACCGGGTTTGTTGTGCGTTCAGCGTGAGATCTCGTCCTGCTGATGATGTATTTCTGCGTACAGGGTGCAGGTGTTTGCGTGACTCACCTTGGTACTGACTGACTTGTGGATACGGGTTCCTCTGGCCCTGGCCCATCTGTCGGGGGAGATGCTGCTGCTGCTGCTGCTGGAGCTGAAGACGCACACAGAGACAACCGTTAGGGGTGGGAAAATGGAATAAAAAAATAGAATATCAGGATTTTATATTTAACAATTTAGAAAATCTTTTTTCAAATACCTGCAAAAACATTTATTTTTTTATAATTTATTAAAATTTTACTATTTTTATTTATCTTTTTTACTTGTCTTGTCTGGCATTATAGCAGCAGGATGATGTGTTGTTTTTTCTAATTGAAACTAAGAAAAAAAAAGCAAAAAGATGATTTGTTTTTCTCCACAAAATCACAATTATCGCAATTTAAACCAAAAAAAATAAAATCGTATAGGAACTGTTAGCACAACATCAGACTCTGTGAGCCTCCTCATCTAATCCAGACATACTAAACCACAACTGAAGTGCATTCAGGTAATTTATTTTAATACATTACTGCGAATATTCCACATAGGAACTGAAAATTGGAGCCAAAAACAACTGTCTATACAATTTTTTTTTTATTTCTCTTAATTATTTGAACATGTTGAACACATTGTTGAATAGCATTAAATATACAACGGTTATTTAGGAAAAACGCTAAAAAATGAGTGGGAAGAAGCTTATCTAGTCCAGGGAGCCAACTCCTACCAACACCCAGCGATATTTACAACTATATTTACAAACGTTAACGTTCACATAAATTCATCTAGATATTGAGGTATATATATATATTTTTTACATATATAGGTATATTTCTATATGCAACTATAAACCATACAAAAAGAAAAACATAAAAACATTGGTATTTTAGGGAGGTCACCCAAGTAAAGAATCCAACTCGCTTCTGGACTTCATGAAAAGTGATTTCTTGTGCAACACTTTGACTTCGTCATACTTTTTTTTTGCAGCACATCATCCAGTCTGTTCCATATTTTCACTGTACAGACAGAAATGCTAAATTTTGATGCTTAAAGGTCAAATCACCTCTGAGATTAAAAGTTTGGTCTTTAATAATTGTTTTAAGATGTCTGGGATGAATGTAATACTTACTGTAATCTGGGATCAATTTGCAATTTATTCTGTACATACAGTATATATAAGTAAGTAAACATACTTATAAATATATGTGTGTGTGTGTGTGCGTGTGTGTGTGTGTGTGTAAAAAAAAATATATATATATATACGTTTACCTAATTATAAAGGTTGTTAAGTTGACAAAAAGAGAAGTACAGATGGATTTCCAGGAGATTATATTAACTTCTAGAGTGGGACTTCATGTTGTAATTGTTCTAACTGCGTTATGTGCCCTCATCAATTTAGGATTTGCTGCCATCACAAAATGCGTCACAGCTGAATTGATTGTATTAATTAAGAGAGAATTAATTTCACAAAAGCCTTTTAAGGTGACTTAATCACCAGTGGAAAATGTGATTCATTATCTGATGGAAAGGATCCGATTTTCTCATTTTCCTGATAATCAAAGTCAGACATTTCGTGACTCTGATTGAAAGATATTTTCAAGTTGCAGATCATAAAACACCAAATATTCTGAGATACTTTAATCTGGTAGCATATATGTATGGGACAACTAATGTGATAATGAAATACCACCTGCATGTTGATGCACAGAACAGCCGTATGGTGGCAAAGTTCTCAGTATACTGTACACCGATAAACCTGCCGTTCGTACGGGGAAAGTCAGGACCGAATGGGAACAACAGGTTTTGGTACTGTGGAGGTTAAGCAGATGTTGGTAAAGTCCGAGTGAGCTTAGGTTCGGCTTAAGTAAGACAGATGTTTGGCACAGCAGATGTTGGTGCTGTTGAGGCTAAACAGATGTTTAATACAGCAAAGGCAGATGTTTGTACTAGAAGGATTACACGCATTTGGGGCAGTATTTAGCAGATGTTGGTCTAAGATTAGACAGACGATCGAAAGTATAGAAGCTGATGTTTCTGTAGGATTCAGACAGATGTTGAACATGGACTCATGTCTACCAGTAGCTCTGATTTGTCCTCTGTGGAGGACATTTTAAAACCTGAATATCTCCGTCTCTCTGAACGCTACTGACAAAAATTACTACAAGAGCATTTAAAGGGTAGAGAGAAAGTTCAGTATACACCTGTGCTGGTGTTTAGAGAAAAACCCCAACCAAGTTCCTTAAAGGCAAGTTGAAATGCTACATACTATTATTTTCTTATTTTGTAAAGGCATGTGGTGCAACTTTTGGCCACTAGGGGGATCTAAACCTGTAACTTCTCACAGGCCACATTTTTCTGGCCTCCTCAGATGTTTTCACCTTCTTACTTCTTTCAGCCATTGCAAAGCACAAACAGAGCTTCCAGTGTTTAGCCGTCACATGATCTAATGAGAAACGGTTCCGTCTTCTGTAAAGTTACAATGCCTGGTTTCTGAGGAGGGCAGACACATAAATCCACTGAAATCCTCTATTATCACTCACATCAAGCTGATATTTGGGTCAAAAGATACACGGAATGTCCCTTTAAGGCTATGTTTTTTTGCATTTTATAAAAAGTGAAAAAATATATCACTGATCTTAAGTTTCAAATAGCAATTTCATACAAACCATGTTGATGTTGATAATAATAATTATAATAATAAATAATAATCATTGTGCATCCCCAGAAAAAAGGAAAGGGGGGCTTTGTCGTTGCTGAGCAGTGTGGGAACTAGGAAGATAAGAATAAGTCCTGAATGTGTGCATCGCTTCTGTTTAAATGAGATAATATTAAGCAGAAAAGAACATATACGAGAAGTACATTTCACACACCCACATCTGCGTGTTTTTCCAGCCAATTAAAAGCAACATGGTGGGATCTGACTTCAGAGCTCAAAACTCTTAACACTTGATTCCCTCACAGAGAGAAAAATAAGAAGGAAACATCACATTATCACAGCGGGCGGCATGTGCCAAAAACACACACACCCAGACGCACAAACACACACATTACAGAAATGAAAAGGGAGCAGCGAAGGGGGGTTGTGGGTAATTATACACGCAACCAGACAACAATAAGGAAGAAAGGATAAGCTGCTCATGTCAGAGCAGAACAACACGATGAACATCTCACCTGCTTTGCCAGGAGCTGCTGCTGCTGCTGTTGTCTCTGCTCCCTAAAAAGCTGCTGCTGCTTCTGCTGCTCCATCATCTGCATCCTCTTCTCCTGCTCCATCGCCATCATCTGCTTCATCATGGCAGCCTGCTGCTGGTTGCCCACGTAGCCCGGAGGAGGACCCGACCCCTGGTTGGGCCCCACGCCGGAGGACACCCCCCCGGCGGGAGGAGGGGCGCCAGGTGGTCGCGACATTCCCACCATGCCTTGTTCCTGGAAACAAAGAGACAGTCGGTCATACAAAACCGTCACGTGTTAAAAACATCAGAAAATACTTTTCTCCGTCGGGTGCAGTGGTGCCCCTAGGTTTTTCACCAATGCAGCCCCTATGGAAGCATTTTTCAGCCAAATATCCCCTAAATCAGGGGTTCCCAAACTGTGGGTCAGGACCCACATGTGGGTCGTGGGATCATTTTAAGGGTTCGCCAATTTAATTGTGAAACATATAAAATCTTTATTTATCAAATAAATTTAGAAATTTTATCATGGCTGTCAAAATTAAACCATTAATGAAGAGAGAAATCTAAATGTTTCACATAAATGCATTAATCCACTCAAATCTTCCTTATTTATGAAGACATGTAAATTTTAAGCCTGATATGTAGAGTTGAGAAAATTTTGAAACAATTTCAAATTTCCAAAATCTTAAAACGACATGCTTAAAACATGATATCAATGATTTTTGACTAAATTCATGAGTAAAGCTGTTAAAAACATGATAAATGTCCTCTTCTCTTGGTTTTCCCTACCAACTTTTGCAAAAAGAGACAAATATATGAACACTTTTGCTATTGACGTATCAAACAAAAAGCAACAAGTTGCCGATTTTCTCTCACATCCATCAACTCATTCAGCTGGAGTGAAATTTAGTTTCTACTTTTTCAACAACTTGCCCAACATTTTTACACAGACTTTTGGAATAAAAGTCTGATCGGAATGAAAATATTTAATGTAAAAACTGAAAACTTACAATATATTTCCTCTATAGGATTATAAGAAATGTTACATGATATGTTCCTGTTATTTCCAATTTCTCAAATATCCCTTGGAGTTTCCCAAAGGACCCTTACGGGCAGTTTTACCCCCATTCACGAAAAAATGGTCTAATGCAACAAAAACTCCCCGAAAGAGTTTCCCCTTGATACCATGGATACCCATCATGATCATCTTCACTCTTGTTAAGCCAGTGTTATTATAGCATCACTTTTGTTGCAAAACCAAATGAGCCAGTGTAAATATTTTATTTGACCATCTACGTGAAAAAAATGGCAATAAAATGGAGTTTACAGAGTTAGGTCCACATTAAGACAAATATTTTTTCACAGACTCTGAAAATAAAGTCGGAATTTTAAGGTAAAAATGTAGTAATATAACATGGGGGGAAAAGTCATTAAGAGATTAAAGTTGTATTAACATGAGAAAAATGTAATATGAGAATAAAGGGGAAAGTTGATCAAAAATAAGGGCTGTTGTGTATTTCGTTAAGTTGTATCGGCTACGGGAACCATGACATACTTAATATTTTGCTACATCAGCACCATGTTATCATTAGTATCAGGACTTTGGACCACACAAAGAGGCAGAATTGGAGGAAATTGGGTGAAATAAATGGGACCGTCATCCAAGCATCAGAGCAGTTCTCTGGTTTCTCCAGTTCAATCCAGCTGATGCACTCATACTGGTTCTTCTAATAAACAACTGGTTAAAATATTACTCTCATTCTCAAAGTTTGGGAAAAAATATTTTTGTTAACGTAGCTCTAATACTCCATCTAAATGTGCTCAATAATTTATTACTATTTTTCAAGAGTTTGGACCAAATCTCTGATAAAGTCTGCTTCAGTCTGACCGAGCCTTATTCCCAGTGAAACAAACCTTTTAAACAATTATCATTCGACCTTTGCGTGGGTTTTGTTGGTTTGTTTGAGGCCTGTGGCCAACTCGTCTCTACAGCTTCTAACCAGGTTGAAAGCTCATATTTCTCCCTCTGTTTTGGCAGAAGTGATGGTAAAATCTGCTCCGACAGTCTGCACACAGCCAGCCTGCCTCGCTACGTCATCTTCCACCGAGGAAAGCCCAAATCCGAGGTTCAACCAAGGATTCCCCGACAGCGAAGATCCTTTTAACCGCCGGGCTTCAGACAAACGAAGGAAAGTCAAAAGCTTCTCAAGTTTCAGAAGCAAGGCAAGTAATCCTTCAGGTTCGGCTCAGGGTACCTCACCAACAGGTTTGCAACATAAGCAGGCAGCTATATTACACAGCTGCTTCATTAAACTCTGTTTTTTTTTAAGACATGCTTACAAACTAGTACAAATGTATCACCTATAGAGAATCAAGAGAAGAGATGAAGTTTTTATTTTTGTAGGAAATATGGATACAGTCTGACATCAGCATGGAAACAAACATACGCAGAATACTCCCCAAAATATGTAGATTTTTACTACTTTAACCCTTAAAACTCCGATTTTTTGGGTCAAAGTGTTTCTTAGAAAAGCAAAAATCCATTAGAAGCTAAACCCTTTTAATCTCAGTATCCAGGCTTATTTTTGCAGGACAGCCTGATGTAAAATGAAAGTATCGATAGATAAAGCACCATAAAGGCCAAACCAGAGCATGGAAACAGGATTTATTACAAACATTAATTTGTAGAAATAACACACACCAAGAGTAACCCGGCCATTTCTCATCATTTCCTCACACACAGTTATTCATGCTACCATTTACCTCTAATCCTCACTAAACTGACTCATCTTCTTGGCTTTATTCCAGGCGTAGAGGAGTTTCACAACTTCCTGCTCACTTGTTGCTCTTTGGCTGCTCCTGATCGGACATTACCGCCAATTTAAGCGATATGATTGACAGGATGTGACTTTATCATCATTTCCAAGTCAAAACAGAGGTCTCTTGGCAGCGAAAGTGTGATCTTAACTTATGAAAATGGGCTAAATGTGTGAATAAACATTACATTTTGGGGCTGGTTTGTAAAAAAAGTCTGGATGGGATCTAAATGTCTGGAAAACCTCAGAAGATAACTTAAGTGTAAACCATCCATCTTTGAGTCAGTGTTGCTCCTGAGATATTGTTGATGAAATAAGTGATAATGCTCAGGGGATTGGCCTACTTAGGGCTCATCTTATTCATGTTTATGTGCTTAAAGGGGGACAAATGATTTCACAAATGAATCCCTGACTGTCACTGTTACTTTTCTTTGCCACTCAGTAAGACCAGGTGCTGAATTAAAGCATAAAAATTCGCTTGCAGAGCTGCAGGCACATGCATGCAGTGTGTGGTTTCCACTTCACAAAGATGCTCTGCGGTGAAGAAAGGCTGGCCGGCCTGAAGTATCAGCAAGCCCTGAGTCCTCCCGACGGGGCAGCGGTTTGTCCTCGCCGCATACATTATCTCCTCATTAGCATATAAAGAGCACTTCCCTCTCCACTCATGCGTATTCTAATCTCTAATAGGATGAAATGGCCTGTTTTGACCAATGGGAACGGAGCATTTATGGATCTGTTAAAGGTTAGGCAGCTGAACGAGAGCGGACCTCGTTCAGCTGCCTGCCAGCCAGAGAAAAGAGAAGGAATTTATTCAGACCCATAAAGAGTGAAAAACACAGCAAACTGCAGGAGCCCGGTTAACGGCGAGCAGATTCCCCAAAATACCAACACGCTGCGTAACTTCAGAAAAAAAAAAAAGCCTCATAATCCGTGCTGAGACTCTGATATAAAGCTCATATTTGAGCGAGCCGGAGCAGACTGATCGATGCCGGGAGATACGTGTCTCATCTCTGCTTGGCATGTTGCTGCCTGGATGGCAGCAGGGCAGCCCGACCATGCAGGAGGAGGAGGAGGAGGAGGAGGAGGAGGAGGAAGGAGCTGCAGTGAGAGGAGACGGCCAACAGGGGGCAGTGGAGGTCTTCAGGCTGCAGAAGCCGCCGGCCTCCTCTCAGCAGATGGCTCAATCATGACGCTTCTGATCTACGATCTCTACCTCTCCCCCAGTCACTCTTCCTCTTTTCTTTCCTTCAGAAAAAAAAGACACACACACACACACACTCCTTTCTCCTCTCTTTCTCTGGTTCTCTCCATCTGGAGCAAAAGGTGGCCCAGAGTTATGTCCACACAGCCGCAAATGAACGAAAGATGGATGGATTAGACGGGAAAGGGGAGAGGAAAAAGCAGATTTTTGTGGAGAAAGAATAACTTCTGACTGCATTTAATGAAATGGAGACATGCGGAGCAGAAAGCAGCGACTGGCAGGAGCGTCAGCGTTATCTCAGCCTTAGCAGTGCTTTGCTGAAGCGTTGCTAATATACAGTAAATTGAATCTCACGCCAATAATGGTCATTGAATGGGAAGGTATCCTCTTCAGAGTGAAAAAGCAATTAGAGCGACAGAAGTGAAGAGGAAGCGCGTGTGCTGGGAGGCGGAGGGAGAGACGGAGAGGAGAAGCAGAGCTGATCTGGGTTTTGGGAGAAAAACCAAGAAGAAGCTAGGAGGTGATGAGCCGTGGAGGGGAGAGGAGGAGAGCAGGTACCGTGGCAACAGTTGCTGCGGGGAGGAGCAGATGGTGGTGGAGGAGCGGTGATGGCTGCGCGCACACACACACACACACACACACACAGCGTAAAAAACACAACAACTTATCCAACAGCACAACTTCAGTGGGTTTTATGTCTCTGGTCATCCGGTCGCTTCGTCTTTACTCACAAACACACAGAAAAACGGTTGTTTGTCATTAAAAAGCAGCTAATTTAAGGGATGAACCAGCATCGCCTAAACAGGTAAGAACAGTTTTTTTGTACACCCAAACACCAGAGATAGCTTCACAGACAGAAAAAAGGATGATTCCCAAAGAGCTCCGGGCTTAAAACCTGGTGTTTCTCAGCATGGTGTGCAGCGGGATCTTACAGAGCTGCAGGAAACTGGACAACACAAGGTTACTGCTAACGGGAAACACGTAAAGAAGCCCAGCAAAGAGCTGAGTCAGAGCCAGAGAAGGTTTGTTAGTGACACAGGTAGTGGTCTGAAGATCAGGTCTGATGGAGGGACGGATCCTCTGCAGAGCCTGGGCCAACGTTTTTGGAGCAGCGTGAGACGACCCGGACAGAGACCAGAACAAAAAGAAGAGCTTTGGAAAGTCTTTCCTGTTTGTAGCGTAAAGAAATGAGCGCATGTTTTCACTTGGAGGATGCAGACCGCTCAGACAAAACAGCGACTGAGCCTTTATACAAACTTCAGCCTCAAAGGCTGGATTCAGACTCACATTTGCACCTATTTCCTATTTCTTCCTGGAAACATTTAAATAAATGAGGAGTTGCTCGTGACTTTGCACAGCGCTGTAATTTAATAATGCATGAAGTGTTTCTCTTTCAGCCCCGTTTATCCAGCTCCTGGTCTCAGTTTGCTGAAACCAGCTCCAGCTCCTGTAAAGGTGCTGCTGGGAAGGTTTGAGGTAGGACGAGACCAAGGAGAGGATTAAATCTGACAGCCCATATGCTGCCCTCCTCATCCCAGTCTTTAACAGCAGTTTTGCTGCTGTTAAAGACTGGGATGATTAAATTGACAATTTTGGGGATTATTTAAAAAAAAGAAGTTTTCAGAAATAAATAAATAAATATTAATATGTTATAAATATGCTTTTCTTATTTAACAAAACAACAAAAACATTTTTAGCATTTTTTAAAATTGAAATTTGGAAAAAAAACTATAATGCCTGCTACAAATTAATAATAAAAATGTAAAAAAATTGAATTTTTAAACAAACAAAAAAGAAAATTAAAAATCTTGAGTCAAATATTTGCAATAAAATCATTTTTTCTGAATCAATGAAATGTCACTCTGGAGGATGTGTGTGTGTGTTTGTGTGTGTGTGTGTGTGCGCATTTGTTGCAGCCTGTCAGCTTTATTGGGTTAGGAGGCATGGAGCGCCCAGGTGATTACATTACGCTCGAAGTGAGCGGAAATGCTTGTGTGTGTGTGTGTGTGTGATGGGAACCGTCCTCCAGCAGAAAGACGTGTCCACCGTGTTTACCGTATGTTTAAAGATACATCCACACACAGAGGCATGATCATCCGCTCTGCAGCTCAGATGAATCCTCACAGGATGAGATTAAAGGTTGCGCTTACTAAGAATTTACACACACCTAAATACAGGCAGCCGCAAAGACAAACACAGACTAAAACAGCACAACATGACGCCTTGCAATCTGCGAATAAAGGAACACGAAGGCACACAGAGCCTGTAGTGTGTGTGTGCGTGTGTGCGTGTGTGTGCTCTCCTGAGTGCCTCACATCTGTCACCCACTTGTGTGAGAGAAGAGAAGGGAGGGGGGAGGCTGTGAAGAGCAGAGAAGAGATGCAGAGGGAGGGTTGGATGGATGAGGAGACTCTCACAAAGCCAACAGGAAGTGCATGTGCACCACGTCTGAGAGCTGCACCTGCTGATGGGTTGGTGCTGCAGGCGCATGCAGCTCCGGGCCCGGCTCGGCCCGGCTCGGCCCGGCTCGGCTGAAGGTCACACACGTCTTTCACAGCCACAGCTCATCGATGCCTCTGTGTCCTTCAAGCTCACGCTTCTCGCTCTGACCCTGCAGAAGGATGCTAATCCAGCACGCTGGCGGCAAAATGACAGCTTCTTTGCTGTGTGGATGATTACCAGATGAACCAATGATCCTTCAGACGGGAAATGGGTGTGGGTGCCCAAAACAATCGTTTTTCATCAGAATCGAGATTCTTGTTAATCAAATTTCCAAATATCGAAACCAAATATTTTTTATAAGACTGAAAAATCGTTTGCTTGACTTCTTTCAAAGCTACTGGCAGTGAGAGAGACATGTGAAACTTTGCAAGGTCAGCAACATTTAAACCGTTATCTTTCAACTAATGAAACATTTCCTCAGAACTCTTTCTGGCTTATAGATTAAAGGAGTTAATCAGCATCATTTGTTACTAAAAGAGGACTGAAAGGGGAACTGAGATCGGTTTGAATCAAGAATCGATACAGAATCCAATCATTAACCGGAGAATCGAAATCGAATTTAATCGTGAGATGCTGCAAGATTCACATCCCTAGAAATGAGTCGACTTTGTAAAGATATCAAGTCATCGTTCAGGCTTCAGATTCTACATCTACACAAAAAAGATGGTGAACGTTTTATTTTTTACTCTGTTAAAGCAACATCAACAACTTAAAAATACCTCAATATGTAAATATGCGCTGCACGCTACATCAGCTGCATACGTCACAGCGGCGCTACAAGTACGTCCCGATTCAAAAGCCTTCTAATTCGCCCTCCAAACCTCTTAGTTTGGCTCTATCCGAATGCTGCAGCCAGTGGATCCTTTTCCTCCCATTATTCATTTTGAACAAGATGCCAGGCAGAGCCAAAGTACCAAGGAGAACATATTTAACTTCAACTACTTTAATTTTAGACCAATGGTTCACAAACTTTTTGAGCCACAGCCCCCAAGATGACATAATAGTGTTTGTGACCCTCCCTTCCACGATGACAATAATTAGTAGTTATATATCAGACGGGTAGTCCTGCAGGATCCTCTACATAAAAGGCTTGAAACGGTCTGTCTTCATAAATAAAGAAGATTAATGTGGATTTATGTATTAAAGAATTAAGGTGTTAAATTTATATTTATCTCTTTGGTTCATATTTTTATTTTGACAGCCATGATAAAAATCCCAAATAAATAATTATAAGTTATAGATTTTTTTTACAATTATCTGGCTACCACCTGAAATGATCTGACATGTGGTTTGGTCGTTACCAGGTATGTTTAACTCACAAAATGAAAAACAATACAACATGTTTAATTAACAGATAAAATAGAGCATCAATAACACAAAGTACCACAGCTCGAGCTCGGGACTCGGACTGGATCATTTCAACACTTTGATTCTTCTCTTTTTCAGTCATTTGGGGATTTTTGGGATCATTGTCCTGTTGACAAGTCTCAGACAAAACTGCAAATATTCAACTCTGCAATACTTTCTTACACAGAGGAGTTCATAGTTCATTCAATACCTGCAACAAGCCACAACCTGATCCAGATATCTGGAGTGTGAAGATTAGGAAATCTGGCCTGGTGGATCTATGATAGTGAAATAAACTCTAGCTGTGTAGAAGCTTTGGATGGGAATATTTTAAAAAATATATATATTTCTTTGGAATATATTTTTTCATTTTATTTATTTATTTTTCATTTATTGTTTAAAATAATAAAATATGTACATACATACATATATATAACATATAAAGAATTTTTTTTTCTAGTGGGGCATTATAGCAGCAGAATGATGGATCTGGCTGCTGTGTCGTCGACTCCTAATTTAAAAGCACTCGTGGAGTCTTTTTGGCAAACAAAAAAAATTCACAAAACTGGGAATTTCGAAGAAGCACAAGAATCTGCACAAAAAATTAGAAAAGAATAGAATCGGGAGGAAAGTATAACGTCCAAGCTCTAGACGTAACACATGCACACCACTGTAATGGTTCTGTGAGCATCATATCTGGCTCTCTATTGGCTGGGATTCTTAGTTTTATTTCAATAAACTTCAGATAGTTACAACTGAAGGGCAGAAGTTTCCTGCAGACAACTCCTGAGCGCACAAAAGAGCAGCGCATCTGTACCATTAGCTTTTCATCGGTGTTTTGAGGTGATGCAGAACACGGACTTTTAGATTGTCAGAGCGGAGATTTGAGAGACTACAGTTTTAACATCTCAGTGAAGCATGCTCCAAGTTAAAGAAAGGAACAAACCCGCAACAAAATGTCATGAAAGCTTCATTTTATTAACAACTTTCCAAGGACACAATCATCCTAGTTTGAACTCCACTGAAAATATACAAGGAAATTTAAAAAATACCAGGAAATTCAAACTAAAAATATATCAAAATCTGATGCAACAATCAGATTCAGCTCTAATAATCTTTGCTAAGTAAGACATGTGCTGATCCTTTCCTGAGCAGAGAGTACTAAATCTGCTCTGCTTATTAGGATTCATCATGCAGGTACGTTACCACCTGGAAGAACAGAGCAGCTTCCAGCGCACGCTTAATGTGAGGAAGGGGAGGCAGAGACTAAATGAGCTGCTTGATAAACAAATAAGCTATTTCATAAAAACAAGAAAAAACCATGTAGCATCTTGGAGCTCATGGTTAAAACATTAGTGTTACGCATGTTATGCAGCACCTGCTGACGGATTTATGAGGTCGCATGCACATACGAAAACACACGCTCTAACCCCAAGCAGATGGCAGAGCCAGACCTCACCATATTAAACCATCCCCATGGCGCCAAAGGTAAAGAAGACATCACTCTGACACACACACACACACACAGTTGTGTTTCTATCACACCAGTAACATTGTGTTACTATTATTTTCTGCAGCCCCGGCCCAATAATGACATTAAAACTCGCCCTCAGCCTAAAATGTAACCGGTTACATAACAGCAGCTTCCTTTTATTGTCATTAAAAAGTGAAGTGGACTTCCCACAAACTGACCACACACACGCACACACATAATAGTTGGTTTCCATTGCAGTTGTTTGATTGGTGTAAACATAACCGTAAACATAAACAAACCTCGAATCTTTCTCTGAGAAAATAAAATATGATGCATATGAGAGAAATGTTTTTTTTCCCCCTCTCTTCGGGATAAGTTTCCACTTCTTCTGCAGCAGGAGCGAGAGATTCGTTTTGCTTCCTGGTGCAGTTTGATCTCAGGTGGTCTGGACCAATCAAACAACAACATATAAAGAACAAAAACTCCATACTTCTCCATGTTTTAGACAATTACGCCATCATGTTTGCATTTCACGAGCTATCCGTTTACAGAACATCATGAAACTCCTAAATTTTCTAAGAATATAAGCCTTCATGTGATCTTTTTATGTTTATGACAATTTACAGATCAGTCTGGATCTATAAAATTATTTAATCACAGGAAAAATACAGTTTTTGACATCATGTGTAGTAGCACTTGACAAGATGTGTAAAAGATTTTAACCGTTAAAACTCCACACCGATTTTTGCTACTTGTTTTTTGGGCCAGTGTGGTCACTGGGACGAACATTTGACACCAGCGTAACGTTGAGTTAACAGCCGAGAGCAGCATCACACAGCCAAGCTCATTCACTGCAGACTCATTCAGTCTATAGCTTCAGATTTACTAGGAAAGTCTGAACACATCTATCTGCTTAGACCCCTCCCCCTAAAACACACGTACACACCAAATCAACAACTACTGTCCATGATATATTTATGTATACGAGAAGCTGACATTCTTTTTAAGGGTTAAAGGGTCCACATTTGAAAGAAATGTCACGTTAACCAAGGTAACGGCAACAACAGACCCCCTGGAGAAATACTTTAACTGTACCAGACCACCCCCCTCTTTGTTTCTCTTTACATTTGTTATTTATTTTTTATTAACCTGTGCCCCTTGCTCTGCATTTCTTCAGTTTTATTGGTCTGTACAGAGGAGCATATAAAGAAATTACGGGGGCAACAATAATTGCATCGAATCATTCAACACAGGTGTGTACCGAGACGTGAGCGTTGTATCCAACAATACATGTGTTTAGAATGCGATCAGTGTTAAAAGCTCAGGTCCACCTAACATTTACCGAAGCAGGCTCGTTTTCGGTTATTTATCATTTTTATTAAGGTGATGATGGAAAAATCTGAAGAACATCCGTCTGTTTGAGAGATTACAACAGCGGATTAAGTCGACTGTCAAATTAATTCGGAAAAATAAAAGTAAAAAAATGCATGAAAAGTATCGTGACACAAAAGTTTTGAACCGAACCAAATCAGAAACTTTGTGTATTGTTGCACAGAAAATGCATTTGTGTGTGTGCACCTGAACAAAGTGTGAGTAAGCTCTTGCATGCTGACAGTGCATTGTGATTGTATATTTGTGAAAACCCAATAAAAACTAAGTACAAACACACACACACACACACACACACAAAAACTTACTGAGAGAGTTATATTTAAAGTGCTGGAGAGGAGTCTTGCTCCCCACAGAGGTCTGTTCAATCTCCAACATCTCCCCGCTCTAAACCCTAACTGGCCTATTTCTCTTCAGTCTGAACATACACACACACACACACGCACACACACACACACACACACACACATACATTTTAGGCTACAATGTCAAAGTGGAATTCAGAGCAGAAATCTCCGTCGCAGACTGAAAAACAAAGAGCCGGGCTGACGGGGGTTTTTGGGATCATCCTGAAAGCAGAACTGACGCGACATGATGCCGTGCAGCGACACTGTGAAATTCATGTCGGCATGCAGGAGCGGATCAGTTTAAGTAAATGAATCCCTGCAGCATGAACGGCGTTTGGAGGCTCTGGGCTTAACAAAGTGATTCTCTGCAGACAGAGGATGCCACCCACAGACAGCGCACAGCCTGGAATGTCACTTCACGCTCCTTTGCAGTCGTGTAGCATGAAATTCTTTAAACTATGATTTAAACAACAACAATCACATTGATTTATGTTTATTTTTACAGCCAATGACAAGTGACACACACACACATAATTTACACACTTAAGACAAATGGATTTGCTCATTGCTAAAACATTATTTGCCACACTCGTCCCTGGATTGCATCAGTATCGTTTCCTGTGCAGGAAAATAACGATAAAATAAGTCAAATTCTTCACACAACTCATGTGATGCCTTCAGCCCATCACTGGCCCCGTTTACATGAGTTTTAATTCCTCTTTAATTCGTAATTAAAGTTAATTCTGCTTTAAATAGATGGAAAATGACCATGTAAAGACTTAATTCAGGTGAAAGCTGCTGCTTCATAACTAGAATGTGAGAATAGTTCATATTGGGACGTTTTCTCATGTTGAAATGAAGCGGGAAGGGGAACTTTTAACCATCCAACCAATCAGAAACCTTCCCACACGCTTGATTTAAAGCGGAATTAAGAAAATGTCTTTTCCATGTAAACCTTTTTGGAATGATTAATTCTGAATTCAGCCAATCACAAGGCAGCGAGTTCACGCTTCAGGAGCTTCTCATCATGTATGCAGCAACGGCGTGATGCTGTCATGTCAGCATGGAGCAGGAGGTTTCCACCACCATGTTGGATCTTTGACACAAAGGTAGAAGGAAGTGCAACCAGCGAGTGGAGCTACTGACATAAAGGTTCAATGCTCAAGTTCTGCTTGAAGCTTTTCTGAAGTTTTGAAGTTCACCATGTCAGATTGTTGGGTATGTTCATGTTTTTGTAGGTGCTGAAGATATTTACCCAAGAACAACCAATCGGTAATGGCATGACGTTCTAGTTGCCCTCTAAACCAGTTGTTCTCTGAGAAATTTTAGAAAAGTACTCCCTGTGGTATCATTTCTCAGCCAAGTACCCCCAACCAATACAGAGCTTTTTGGTTGGAAACAGAAGTAAACCGGGGGATCAGCGCCTATTTGCTCAAATTTGTACAAAAAGAAACACTTTTCAAAAACTTTCAAATATAGACATAGACTACTTCAAACATTTTATCAGTAATTAATTATCAAATTCATGGTGATATATGTTAAATTAATTAATTATGTCCTTTCCTCTTGTTTTTTTCCCTCCAATATTTTACAGAACAGAGATGTGTTGGTCAAGTTTTTCCATAACTTGCTAAACTCTACCCATGTTTACAGAGGCACAAATTTTAGGATAAAAAACCTGAACAAAATAAAATTATTTCATATAAATACAAAATTAGGCTGAATATCAAGCA
>JAVQJG010069465.1:0-15033 GCA_036024015.1 Craterocephalus amniculus | reverse complement strand
ACCCAAAAATTTTGTTTTTCTACCCCCCCCCCCCCCCCCCCCCCTTCTCCTCTTCGAACTCTCTTCCAGTGTTTCGATTCCTGTCCAATGGGCCTGACAAGCCCAGAAAAGAGACCCCGCTAATCTCTCCTCGAGTGTCAGCTCCTTCCTCTGTTCTCCCTCTGAAAAGATGTTGTTTATCTGACCAAAGCCCTTCGCAGTGCCATTTGCGCTGTGGGGTGCTTATCGACCATGAGATAATTCAAAAAGCTCCTCAGCCTGCTCCTTGTTCATTAAAAGTTTCCTCGGACTCCTCTTCAAGAGTGCATCCATCCGTCTGGTAGGAGAGACGACAGAGGGGGAATGTGAAGGGGGTTGTGTTTATGGGGAGGGTGTGTGGATGTTATCTCTCCATCTCAGCCCATGTGGAGTTCCCTTTGATTAATTTCTTTTGACACCATTCCTCTCGTCTTGTCCAGATCCCTGATGGATTGGGTCTAGGCTTGCGATTTGCTTCACTCCTGCTCGAATTGCCGTGTTATTTGATCAGCTTTGTTAACGCTGATCAAAAAAAGCGATGGCAAATGCCAAAAGGGTGCCAATAACCTATATAGGCTGCTAATTTTACAGTGGTAGACCTGACCAGCTTAAACAGCCCAAAGTTTGACTCCAAGGAGGTTCTCTTGTCTCAGTTTCCCTTAAATCCACTGAGGTATATTTGATACTGGTGAAGCAAGACATCAAAGTGAACAAAACACTGGCTCAGAGTTTAACAAGAAGTTGCAGTCCAGTGACTAAAAAACTTTAAAAGGCTTGTTTTTTTTATAATCTGGAGTAGCAGCTGAATTCTAATCTAATACCGATAGTATTTGTTAACTCTGGTACAGGAAACAAACCTAAAGCTTTAAGTGAACATTTCTTCGTACCACTATGTCAGAGTTACTCTGAGCAATTTTCAAGGACAGAAAAAAAAAGTGGAGAGGACTTGAGAGATTGATGATTTTCATGCAGTCATGTATTTAATTTATCAATAAATTCCACTTCCACTAACCTGGGCTGGTCTGGACTGGCATTTATCAACACACCAGCATTAATCTGAAATCTGGAGCTGCCGGCCAGAACTGCATGACACTGACCACATCAGGGTTGTCCCGGAGCCAAAACTTGATGAGTGACGCCTGTCTTGCTAAACAAGACACAACAGGAGAAATATTTTAGGGGCTCCCATAAGAGATAGCCAGAGGAGGGTTAAACCAAGAGAGAATAGAGTGGGAGGACTTCCCACGCTGGTCTGCTTTGTTCTCTCTGCTGCTAACACCTAGGTAATTATGGATAGTGGTTTGGGCTATCTGTCAGGGGAAGCAAGCGGGCAGATTGATACCAGCAGCCTGTTTTCATCCACACTGCTTCTAAGATCCTCAGGACGTGGTTTGGGAAATGGTAGCTACCGGTCGGCTCATCCATCAATTTCTTGCCTATTCCCTCGCTCCCTTGGAAGACTTTGTGCTGAGAAACTGTGGAACAAGTGGAGGAAATGGTTAAGTTGTGAAAAGTGGGGAACAAGTTGGAGAGGCAGTGTGATCGATGCTCTGCAGAGTCTCAGTGAAGGATTTAGGGATCAAATAGAGACAATAGAAAGGAAGAGTGGGAGTGATGATCATGATATAAATATAGGGGTTTGAATTCTGACAGACGTAAGAGGCAGATAATAACTAGTTGCAATTTGTTTAACTTATTACCAACAGTACAGTAGCAAAGTCATGACTTCCTCTGTCTTTCATTAGTGGCTTTGGCCTAAGTTGACAGCTTTTCAGTTGGTCGTAATGGAAGTGATGTCCAAGGATCTGCCTATAAAGAATAATTAGCTGTCCTACTGGTGTGGACGGCAAGATATAAAATGACGGCCGGTGTTGAGATAATGTTCGTATGACAGGATAAGCCTCTTACCCATCAAAGAGTTCATGTGTAAACAATTAAGACTGAGCGCGTCAGGAAAAAAATACCGTGTTGGCACCGTTTTCAATTAACAGAAAGCAAATGAAACATTGTCCATCTGCTTATTTCTGCCTTAACACTACTATTTTGGAGCAATCCTGTCTCCAAGGCAACAGGTTGCAGCGGAGACATGGAGACTTGGAGAGACAAAAGGGAGAAAGGGCTGAAGACTAAACTGCACTTGACAACTATTATGTTCAAGGGTTATCAGCCACAGCTATTCACAGGTTTTGATTAATTGTTGGATTCAGAATCTCTTTTCATTAGACGCTGTTTAGCTTAATTTATGGAAAATCGGAGTCTTAATTTCCTTGTCAAATGAGGCAAATACTTGGACAGTAGCGCTTGTTCGCTCGGTGTGAGTCATTCACATTCTATTACATATCACCCCTTTGTTGAATGTCCTTTTTTGTCCTTGCCTGTGTTGCTCCATTGATGACCAAGACGATTATAAACCAGTCAATCATCAGTTTAAACCCATCGGAGAACTCCTGCAATCCATCCCAGGAATAGTAGATCTGCATTTATGTTGCAACCTTAAAGCTTCTTTCCACAAACGTTTCTTTTTTTCTGATCTTTATGTGTTGTTGCTTTAAAAAGAAAAGACTTTGACATGTCTTTCATTCTGTATCATCTTTTTTTCCCACTTTCCTGAGGCAAGAAAGCTTGTGGAGGACTTGTGGTGAGTAAATGAAAGACATTACAGAAGATGGACTCTGCTTTTCCCCCACATGAATCCCTAGTGGGGAAAAGAGGTGAAAGACTGTCAGCATGACGAAAATTTAATTAATCACAATATCTGGAGCTCCATAAACAAGTATTGGATTTTCAATTTAAGGCAGAAGTCCACGCTTGACTGACAGGAATGCATGGCAGCTCAAGCCGAGGCTGTTTCTCCGCGAGTGCTGGCAGGTATTGATCAGTAATCATTTACATATGCCCTTAACTTTGCCAGCCTTCAAAACAACAAGTCAACACGGCAGCACTCCTATCGGAGAGTGGAAAGATCCCAAAAATCTGGGGATATCACGACGGCTCCTGCTTGTCTCGTTAACACGGCTCTCATTTTCACAGTTTTCTCTGCCGTGTGTGTGGGGGGCCTCCTCTGCCAAGTGGATGTGATGCACGAGCTCAATAAACTCAACTAAGCTCCGACAGAAGTGTTGGCCCAGACTCCAGGGAGTCGGGTCCAATTTTTCACTTCTTATCCAACTAGTTTCGAGATAAGGCTTTCTTCAGAATTTCTAATCGTCAAGCGACTTTATAAAACCTACAATAAGGAAAGCATTAATTCCTTTGTAAAACACGGGCTCAGAGTGATAACAGAACCAGGGATGCTCGTGAAATTTATGCATTTTGAAGACAGAAAACTTTACATCTAACCAAGCACTGTGATAAACGTAAACAAATGTTACCATTAAAGCCGGCTAACATGCTAAACATCTGAAAGGATCAAGCACTCTTGTCTTTATTTCATTCTAGTTGAGCCTGCTCCTCACTAGTGACTCTCCTTGCACTTGTCAAACACTTCATAAAATCTGCATTTAGAGTGGATGTCAGAAGGATCTTTGCTGATAACAACAATCCTTACTCCAGGACCACAGCAGTCCTCCTAATGGCCACCAAATAATTCACACACCTCCGGGTATAGGAAGTGTTTGTTATGAAAGTGCATTTGCAGCGTTGATGAGGCATGACAGGGAAGTTCAAAGCAGGGATTGTGTCAGAGGACTCCAGCGTACAGAGGCTGCAGCCTGCCGTGACGCTATCCTTGCGATTTGATTTTATTTGCACTGCTTGTGGTGGGTGGCTGAACAAGGGATATTTTTGGAAATGTGACCACCAAATTAGTGCGTGGAGTCACTCTCCCACGGGCATGTGGCGATGAGTCCTACATGGGTACAAATGACCGGACAGTAAATGCAACACTTTTTTATAAAAAAGTAAAAGATCCGGACATATTGGATTTGTATTGCTGTCACTTCTGTCCTGGGGTTCTCATGCGGGGATGCCACTCACAGCTGGTGACTCACTTTTCACATGTCAGTCCCGAGATGAAATGCCATCATGGATTTGAGAAAATGTCGAGTATTTTCCCGCTGATTCGTACCCTGCGAAACTTTGCCCCAGTTTGTTCCTTTTTATAGCACGCGGCTGCTGTTAGAACAGGATGCTGCAGAATTTAGAGACGTGAATGAAGTGATTGCAGCTTTTATAGCCAGAGAAAGTTTGGTGAGGAATCAGGATGCATTGGATAAGAGAACTTACCTTGTTGCATGTCATCACATTAATGAACACTGCATGCAGCGGATGTGTGCTGGCAGCCATTTTGTAGCGCAGCACTTAGTGTCTGATTATGTAAATTAATCATGACGCCTACAATGAAATTACAGCTCATGTTATTTAAGCTTCCCCAATCAATAAAGGAGACATAATTTTCATTCAGTACACAGACAACTCACCCATGCACAACTGACTCCTTTCCTCATATTTTCAACACTCTTGTGAACTTCCCTCAGTAAAAATGGCTGTCATTCATTTTCATTAGCTCCTATAAATGAGGCAGACATCTGCTGTATTAAAAATGTAATTATCAGAATACATAAATATGTAATTTCTGCTACCTGCATAATTGATGTGCACTAATGCACAGTGTTGAAGGTATAAACTTTCACTTAGCAGGCGCATGCCAAATGAACAATAGGTGGGTTCCCTTGTGTTAATTGATCCCACAGACAGTTCCTGTTCCTGTGAAAATGTTAATCACAGAAGATGGATCCTCCATCAGCCGGCTCGTCCATAAAAACACCATTCATATCTGTGAAGTAGAGAGAAATGGAGCCAGAGTGGGAGTGTTAGATACATTCCTGTGATAAGGAGAGAGTAAGGGAGGGGGGCCCCAACAATTCCCTGAACTCAGCAGAGAAATATGACCTCAAATTCACCCAGTGTATGTGGAACACCAAATCAAGCACACGCCACAGGAAAAAAAACCTAATTATGTTTGAGTCATCTTTATCGTAATTAAGATGCCAGCTAATGCATGATACATGAAATTGCAACCAATGGATATCTAATTTATATTGATGACCTATGTTCCTATATCTAAATGCAAAGGGGCCACAGGTCTCTCTGGTTCTCAATTTATCATACCTTGCATTAAAGTAATATCATTCTTTGTGCTTGATGGCTGGGCTAGTAAGGATTGTTGAAGCGTTGCAGAAATCTGCAAGGCTCCTTATGTTATTAATGGGTGCGTGTCTGCAATAGATTATCATTGAGAGGGGAAAAGGGCGTTCAAAAACAAGGGGATGCAGGTAATCTTGAATGTGAATGTGTTTTTCAAATCCCTATAGTATAATCATTCCAGATATGGACCGTGAAGATGAGGGAAAATGACGAAAACAAAACAATCTTTCACACTTGAAATTGAAGTTTGAGGAATCAGATCCAAAGTACTTTTGGGAGCCTTCTAAAGTAGGCTCATTTTCCTTAACAAAAGAATTAGCATTTTGTCTTGCATCAGCTAAATTTGCAATACTTGTGAAAAAGTAATCAGCTACACCAGTAATTCCATAAACTTTCTCTGTAGGCCCCGTTTTTCATAAATAACAATAATGTCAAGCCTCCCCCCTCCCTACTTGCAGACCAGCACTCATACTGGTGCTTTATTGTTAAAAGCATAAGAGAGCATGAGAGAACCTTTTCATATATTCTTTGCACATGGGTAATTTCACAAATTTGTCCACATTTTACTAGCCATGCAAAAACTGTACATTTTATTTAGCCCTTTCATAACTGTAGCAATTCGCAAGGTTGACTCCTTTAGTCAAGCAAAATCTTTATTACTATTTCCTCTGAAAATGGCATGCTTACTAATTTAAATTCAACCACAGCCTGTAGAGCTGGAAGCCATCCTTTCCTGCTTTAGTGGCCAGCGGGGTGCAAAGTAATGGATTTCTTGGCAGCAATATGACACCACCACACGACTATGACCACATTGTCTTCCAACGAGGGAGGACTAACTGGTGTGAATAGAAAAGGACTCTGCTTTTAGCCATTTTAGTTTTCCTAACCTAGAAGCGCACAATCATTAGGGAAATCGTTGGTCTCATGTCTTCATGGAAAACACTTCAAGTTTAACTTTGCGAAAGTTCCTGCTCGTACTGGACAGGTTCATTTGAAAGTCATATTAGGTTTTAAAAACCAGAGTAAAAACAGAAACCCCAAGACTGAGTAAACTTGTTTATTCTCTGTTTTTGTTTTCATTCCTGAGTAAACTTGTTTGTTCTCCATTTTTGTTTTAATTCCTGGCCAACTGATGATTCAGTTATTTTTTCTTCCTCCTGCTTTTTATTCTTCTAAGCTAATTGTGCTTTCAGGCAGTACCACACCAACAGACATGCTGTAACTGCGTCCCCTTATTCAGGCCGTTTGGTTCGCCAGATAAATGTGTAGTGTTGAAAGTAGACCAAACTAAATGTTGGTGCAATATTACTTGGCATGTCCCCATCCAATTGATCTAGTCCCCCAAATTATCATGGTGTAGCCCTCTTAATCATAATGGTCGTCCTTTCTTGGTTCGTATCAGGCCCAGTCCTTTTAACATGAAAATCCCAAATGTTTCATGCAGTTTGAGAAATTTTGCATCCCTTTATGGTAAAAACGTCTCCCTGTTGTGCACAGTTTGATAATTCTATTCTGTCCCTAATGAATACCAGGAACCAGAGACTACACTACAATTATTTAAAGACATTATACAGTAGATAGATATGCATATATTTTACATGTGGTGAAAAGCAAAATAAAGACAAAATAAAGAATTATTCTCCCAATTTTTCTTGGGTAGGGATTAAATGTTTAGGAGGCTCATCTTTTAATTATTTTATAGTTTTTATGTGAGGAAATTCAACATGCATAATGCTTTTTGTGTACTGTAGGTCACAAGTTGTCTACAAGATTGTCGACAAGATTATACGTGTTCCCTCTGAGCAAAGCATCAGAGGTGACATCCCCTTCAGTGGCTACAGCTAGTTAGTCTTTAAAACATTAAGAAAACTGAACAAATACACTGAGGAATTGTCTGTGTTATTACCTATGTTTAATTACTGCAGTTACTGTCTCTATGTTGCCATGATTTTTACTAGCTTTCGGGTTATAAATTTAAAAAAAATCTTTTTGTGTTATGATGTGCTAAATTATAGCATCAGATCGTCAGTAGTTGATGATGAACTGTCCAATGTTATTTGACTGAAACCTTGTTATTGCCCACTACTGATAAATACAGTGCTGCTTTGCTCCAACTGCTTATTGAACTTAGATTAAGGGCAAACCTACAAAGGCTGTGATCTCACGGTCTGCCTCTGAAACACCACATCCAATCAGAAATCTCCATTTTGCCCACCCCCACACCCCCCAGAGCTTGTCATCCTGAGCAGAGCAGCCAGTCAGACGGCCACTGAGCTGTGGCACGTCGAACCGCATTACCCAAAATTCCCCGTGTAACCCCAAGGCTCTTCTACGTTGGGAACGTGTGGTGTCATCTGAGGCCTGTCTGCAAGCTAGCCTCATTTTTCATCTGCCATTTTCACTTTTTCTCCCCTCCCTTTCCTCCTCTTCCTCTCTATGACCTCTCAGACTGCCTCTCTTTCTAATTTTGGCACATATCCCATCAGTGTATACCCTCTATATGTGTTTTTCCACAGCCTGCTGTCCTTTGGCTTCCCCCCGCAGTACCTTTCTCCTTCTCTGTCTAAGCCCCCCACGGGAAACTGCTGGAGTTTCTGCACATGTGATGTTGCTTTGAGCAATTGAAGATCTCTTTGAAATAAACAGCCACACACACACACACACAGACAGACTCCCCCCACCAATTATCTCAGCGTCTTAATTAGGCCCTCATACCGTGTAGAGTCCCTCCCTGGTGACTGTGGGTAAGTCTGTGACTGTGTGCATGTTTGCAGGAGTAGCTTCTCTGGTCTAATTCAGCTGTACTTGTCCTTACTTGCCATGGGATGTTCTGTCAGGCTGACTAATTACCACCTGGTATTTATGTGTGTGGGTGTGTGCGTGTTTTAGTGAATGTATTCTTCTGTAAGTGGCTAAATTAACTGCGCAAAAATGCAATTCAAAATTCTAAACTCTGTTAGTAATCTCTGCTCTCACTGTGAGTCGGGACTTTAATATCGATCACTGTCCTGTCAACGCAGCCACTCAAGACGACCACATTCAATGATTTCTTATTTTTGAGGAGTCGATGCATGGAGTATGTGTGTGCCCTTGTTACTGGCAAGTTTATTTACCAGTGCATGCACGTGCATATGTGTAGCTTTTGTGTTTTTGTTCTTCGCATACAGCACCCCAACAGGCAGCAGAGTGACAGCCCAGTCGCCCCCGTGGCAGAAAATCCATGGCCTTCTTCCCTCACCTTTACTCTGACTGCTGTCTCTCTACTGCTGATTTATTGTGATGCTAATTTGATTTTGGCTCACTGGCCTCCCACTCCCATCTGCCATCACCTTCAAGAAGATTGGAAAAGGCTCTTTTGCCTGGTCTTGGTTGTTACGCTTTGGGAACGCAATATATTTTTTGATGTGCAGTTTGTTTAGGGAAGCATTTGACTTTGAGGTACAGTCCTAACTTGTAGCTCCACTTTGACAGTATCTTAATGAATAATACCTTTTTATACTAAGTGACTGTTACATTTTTTTTTAGATATGGACAAAAACAAAGATAAAAGGAATTGGAGAATGATCCAAGGGTTTAGAAAAATCACTAATACTGATAGATGGTTCTGAGAATCATTTTAAGTTTTTTACATATGTTTTGAATTAATCTTGAGGAAATTCAATTAGTTTAGAATGACAAGCAGAAGAATTCACATCTGAGGAGCTGAAGTGTTCCTTGTTACAACAGACGTGGTGAAGCCTGTCAGCAGTCCTTGCAGTGCTTTGATGGCTTGACTGAAGTCTGTTTAAGCATAATTGAGTGAACTAAATGTAATTACAAAAAATGTACATCTGCTTGTGTAAGGTGTCACAGCTGATGTCATGTATCAGAACCATTTAATTGCCTACACTTTCAGAATATGATTGTATGGAAGCACACCTCAGAAGGTATACATCAAAGAATAATTCAACACTTAAACTGGGCAGGAATATCAGTTTTCATAACTAAACGAATCAAGGTTTGGAAGCACCAACAGAAACGTGTCTGTCAGTAATCATGGTCAGACACTTAATCAAAAAGCCAACTATCGCAATGAACAAAGCATTCTCGACCATTTCTTTGTAGAGTGGTCACTTGAATGACAGTGGGTCATTCACACCCTGATTGTGACTGATTCAAATGAGAATTGGTAGTCTTTAACTGAAACCAACAGTACAGCACGTCTGTGGTAAGACTTTAAAATCAGTATTTTTAAGGCTGGACCTTTCTGGTGATACGGACAAGAAATCTTCAAAAGAAAGCTTATATGATCATTTGTAAGAAGATTTGAGACCCAGAATGTTACTGAAGGTACTTGTCATTGAAAAGTAAAGGACTGGATGTCATTCAGTCATCATGCAGAGTGATCATACAGATGCCACCACACTTGCATCAAGGTCAGATGCAGGCCAGAGGCTCCCTGGGAGCCTCCCATATTCCTGATGAGTAAGGTGAGAAGTATGACTAGTATCTCAGGTTCCTTTGTTTGGCTCTCGTGTAACAAGTGATTGTACATAGCAGCTGTAGAAAATGTGTCATTATTGTCACCTTTACATGCACCATAAGTTCCTACATCATGCACCTCAAACAGAAACTCCTACAGAGAGAAAACCCTGCATGACATTAACCCATAATTCATGCCTGTCCACATTTTTATTTGGTGCCATCTGAGCTGTGATAGCATCGCTGTTATCAGATAAAGGTTTCAGTGATGGGAGGCCAACATAAGAGGCATCTAAAGGGTTCCTCCTCCTCCTCTCCATCACCCAGTATCTCTCTCAATCTTTCCTCCACTCTCTTTGTCAGTCTTTCAGTGGTTTGATGGGTGTAGCTGACAGATGACAATCTCATTTCCATTCAGGCATGCTTCCCTGCTATCTAGGGGCTAAGCCATCCAATAGCTATAAGTGTCACATTAAATCCCAGCCAGGGAGATGGGAATGCCAGAGTGACAGAGAAGCCAGTCACGACCACCATTATCTATGTCTCTATGGGTGACACCCACAGATAGAAATGTGCCGTTGTAGTGTGCAGAAGCTAGGTAGCCATGATCTTTTTGATTTTTGACACTGTGTGATTGGCTTTACAAGTTTAGACTGACAACAGGGCACAGTGACTACAACATACATACCAATACCAATCAATGCCAATGATTTTAGTTGATGTCATGATGAATGACAATAAACAGTAGAAATGATCAGCACTGGTGTCCATGCCAAAGGCGGTCACGAAGATGGCATAATGATCATAATGGCTTCCTCATGAAAAATTGCCCAAACCATCGGTGAAATGAAAATGAATTTGTGCAATTGAAGTCCCTTACATTAACAGCAGGGTGCAATTTCCTTCGCTCAAAAGCACACGTTAAGGAGGTACATAGACTTAAAATGAATACATTCACACAATGGGTGGCTTCTTCTTTGATGGTGATTAAATCCACCATCCAAGTGAAGCAATGTGAGACGTGCTATAATTATTCCAGCCAGTACACATGCAAATCTAAGTCCCATTCCTCATCCATTTACTGACTGTGAGCTATCTGATTCAGATCTTTAATAGGCTTCATTATAACCAGGGAGGGATAAATAGCATGACATCCTTATTGTCCGGCAGCCATACACGCAGCGACCTAAAATTCCTGCTGCCCCCCAAATTAAACAACCCAAAAGAACAATGCCAGCACCTGGAAAAGGGCATCAAAGCTTCACATGGCAGTCGAAGACAATTACTCAGAGAAGAATGCTCTTCTCTGCATTTAGCTGATGAGATTTTGGTCAGGTGGAGGGAAAGAAGTAGAGAGAGGAAAGAAAAAAATCCCAGTCCAATTACTGTGACCCTGAGGAGATTTGGGAGCTCTCTGGATAGTGTGTGAGGGGTGGTTTGAATGGAACAGTGGCAGAAAAGGGGAAAATGAATTATTGATTCTAATTACACAGGCTCGCGACTCCCTGCTCGGTGTGTGACAGGCCTCTTTTGGGTCCTGTCATTGCAGACCCTGTTTATGGGAAAGGCTGAGACGTTAACATTGTGCGCTGTTCAGGGTTGTTGGGTGATTGAAGTTGTTAGCATTGATTATTAAGTTAGTCTTTGAGTTGCATGACGGTTCATGACTTCAGTCTTAACCTGTGAAAGTAGCCCCTTAAGTTTTCCCTCCAGTGTTCTAGGGTTCTGTTTTAATGATGCAGCGAATACTTAAGTACATGATAAACTGATCACTAAAATGCATTATAATAGGCATTATACGTAGATATATTTCATATTTTTAACTTAATTCATCTTTAACTTCATTATTGCTCCATTGTTTACTGGTTGAGCAATGAGCTAGATTTTCTTCTTTCTCCTTGGGCATTTTGGGGAACATGTCTCTCTTGCAAGCAGCTGTTTAACTGTGTGACATGGTCAAGGCGATTTGGTCTGCTTGAGTAACGTGCAGTTTGATACCAAACCGAAGAAGATCAGGAATTTTACCCTCAATTGAACCAAGCGCCCTGTACTATTCTGGTAGTAACGTGCCTCAGGTTGAATTAGACAACCACTTCTCAAGTCTCCTGACTCATATATTAGTAATTAAAACATCTATTTAAACATCTCAGGTTCTCATTAGACATTAGTTTTATTCATTCCCAGATAAATTGGGCTGCTTTCTTCTGGTTTTCATTGAAGGTAATGAAGTTTTCAATTAGGAAAAGAAAGCCATTTAAACCTTTAACTGTCTTCCAGGTTAATTTCCTCTGACGTGTGAAGTAATCTCACATATCTTGCTTTTCTTTTAAGACCATTTTTATACATACTGTCCTTGTAGATGTGAAGATATACTCCATTTAGTTTGGGTATGTCATTTTGCACGAAAGGCAGAAAAAATAGGCCTTGCCCATTAGAGGTTAATCAGCTTAAGACTAACATCTTTCCACACTTTATACAGAAAGGCTAGGTGATAAAAATCCCTAAGCTACCCAAACATTGTCCAAACAATCTGTATCTTAGGGATTTTCTAATCTATTTTTTAGCACTAAATCAGATTTATTTAACTTCGGTCCTTTAGGGGCCACTGCCCTGCAGGGTTCAGTTGTTTCTCTGCTTTAACATACCTGATTTAAGTGGAACAGATATCCGCAACATCTTCTCAAGTTGATTCTTCTGATCAGAAGATGCATCTATTTTCTTTTTGACTGCCCCTTCTCATAAGCTTTGTGTTTTACAAGCTGGGTCTGCTGGACTTGCTTGAGAGTCTTACTTGGATTAATCTAAGTCATCAGAGTCCAGCTCTGCTCCTCGAGGGCAACAATCCCTTAGAAAAATTGCTAATTTTTAATGTTTCCCTGCTCCACATACCTGAGAGTAAATGAACAGGACTGACTTTGGATACCCTAAATCAAAGTGCTTCTTGAGAAATTTACCAGCTTTAGTTTTGTGTAACTATATGGCTGTACATATACTCCTCATGGCATCTGGCTAAAGTTAATAATGCTTGTGTAAGTATCTCTGTTTCCTGTTTTCCAGCTGAGCTCAGCTGTGTGTTCCCTGCATAGATTACTGGTAAATATGTGGAACATATTTGCATGTAATGCTTTCCAAAAAGTTTCCAAACAAACTGTAAATCTGGGTTTGTGTTATGTAATCCCTGGGCTCAGTCTTCGTAAAACATTTATGTTCAATCTACAGGTTTCCTTTTTGTCTTCTCTTTACTACATAAAATCTTAACTAGGAGCATTCTTTTGTCTTTCTTAATTGCAGAGAACAAATGCATGCTATCTTTCCTGAAAGTCTTTGTCTGAATTGTACTCGCATTAAATGACAGCTAATCTCATGTGCTTCCTTATTGTCTTGACATATTTATTTTGCTCCAAAGCTTGCTTCTAAGCATGCAAACTATGTGTGCACGATTCTCTGCGTGGATACACACTTGTTTTGCCTTTCATAGATAGAAACATTGGGTGAACACAAGGCAAATGATGGAAACGAAAAGCACTTATTCTGAATACTAATGAGATTCAGTGCAGATTCCTGTGATGCAAAAGTCAGACACACAGATGCTTTCACACACAGCTGCATATTTACACAACCTTCACTACCATGACTTGGTCTCTCTTGGGTGTATCACCAGTACCCTTTAACATCAAGCCCATTTCTGGCACATGAATGCAGAATAACTGACTGCTTGGTAGTCGTCTCCTTTGCAGAGATAACAGAGAAGACAGTTTTACTCCCTCCATTCTCCACAACATAATAGAGCTTTCACCGCTCAAGTCTTGTTGGATGTGTTGTGAATGGGGGTGGTAATATTTTACAAGACAAGGGAAGTTATCCACACTAGATAAATCATTTGTATATCCTGATAACGTTTCCTTCTGTAGACAGCAGTGTTCCCAAGCAGATGAGTAACAAAAGCCGACTAATAACATTTTAGTGGTGATGTGTCTCAGTTTTCTGTTGAACAGATGTGCTGTAAATCTGAGGTATTCTGTTCGCCCCCTGTAAAGGTTTTACCTTTTATTTTCTTGCATGACTGCATTTCCGTTAACTAAACCAATATTTATGCTTATTTATTTGGGCTCAGCAGTGATTATATTGTTCTATAATCAATGGTCTTTCCTACAGACTCACTTGGCAACAAGAGAAAACTTGATTTTGAATTGTGATGTAAGATTAATTCCTGTGCTGGCTCCAAAACCTCTCTCTCCTCATAAGACCACAGCTTTGAATTTGACATATATTAATTTGGATTTTCCTTATTTTTATGAATATCTATATATTCTAATATATATGGTATTGATATAAGAATAATTGAAAAACATCAAAAAATTGCAGTTTTAGTGATTCACAGGTTCCAGTTACACAGAAGACCAAAGAAGACCAAATATGTGATGTCTTCTTGTAAGGATGCTAGGTCTCAGGAGGTTTTAAAGAACAATAACGGAGCACAAGCATGGGTTTAGAAATTAATAGGGATGCTATCAAGTTTCTGTCAATGCCCTGATTTGTTTCTACAATTTATTGTTCACAAATAGCTGCTACACCAGCCCTCTAATCTCTAACAAGGTATCACTATCATGATTCCTACAATATAACCTATTTAGACTGATGTAATTGGCTCTGCTCCTTTCTTTCTTGCTAATGTGATCGGCTGTCCCTGCTGTTGCTTTAGAGTGAGTCAACACAAGTAGGAGACAAAGAAATTTTCTCAACTACAGTTGAGTCCTTTCGTAATGGTGATGATATGATGGTCGCCATGCCAAAAGCATGCATGCATCACTGGGGTTTTGTCAGGCTGAGGCAGGTGGTCTCTACACCAGGGGAGTTGTAGTTCTTAGAGATGTGATCTGGGCTACATAGTTCAAATTCACTCAGAATCATATTATGGTATACTGAAGTGCGGGGCCACTCCACCGAAACTGTTCTGCTGGCAGTCACAGAGTCACTCCGGGCTGCCAGATCCACTGGTCTCTCCTCAGTCCTCATACTACTCGACCTGTCTGCTGCTTTCAACACGGTCAACCACCGCATCCTCCTCGCCACACTCTCCAAACTTGGCATCACAGGGCCCGTCCTCTCATGGTTCACCTTGTACCTCGCAGAGAGATAATTCAGAGTCTCATGGCAAGGACAAATGTCCAAATTGCACTAACTGGCAACGGGTGTACCACAGGGGTCGGCCCTTGGCCCTCTCCTCTTCTCCTTTTACACCACCTCACTAGGCGAGATCATCAGCTATCATGGCTTCTCCTACCACTGCTATGCTGACGACACTCAGCTCCTCCTTTCCTTCCCTCCAAACGATACGATATCATCGTCTCGCTGTGGATATCTGCTTGCCTCGCTGATATCTCGGCATGGATGAAAGATCGTCACCTT
>JAVQJG010069464.1:0-18479 GCA_036024015.1 Craterocephalus amniculus | reverse complement strand
GTGCCGGGAGAGGCAAAAAAGCCCAGTCAGGCTTATATCAAGCCTCTACCAATAACAAAGCCACTGACAAAAACAAACAAACAAACACAAAAAACCCAAAGAAAAAACCAAAATAAAATCATGTTACATGGCAAAAACTAATCATGCAAAGCAAACATCAAAACCCCACAGAACAAATAAATACAATACCTTATAAGTCCTCAATCAAGTGCCCTTTTAAACATTTCTTAAAACTTTCAAGACTATTACATTTATCTGCTTAATAAATTTTATTATTCCACAATTTAACTCCTCTGTATCTTATTGATTGGTGTTAATGATCAATGAAGCAAAAACTGAATGAGACAGAGTCAACGTTGTATCATCAGCAAACATAACGGGGGACATAATTTTTTAAACATTACAGAGATCATTTAGGTAGATGAGAAATAATAATGGACCTAAGATAGAACCCTGCGGAAGTCCACAATGTAATGTGGCCATGTTATGTGGGTGTGTATTTCCACAAATGTATGGAATAGTTCAAGATATGTGACCACTGAAGAAGCGTGTGGATGGGGATATTTTAGAAACAGTCTGCATCCCTTTAAATGCATTTGAATCCGAATACCAGAGGATCCTCAGTACTCTTGTGTACATGTGCATAGCAGCATGTGGCTTCTTAAGTGTTTGTGGGTGTTAGGCTGTTTGCTCTGTGTTTTTGTTCAAACATAAACCCGGTTAGACCAGTGAGTCTTGGATTTAGAACATCCGACGTGCATGCAAAGCCAAATTCAAAACACATTTCATTGGCAAATTAACTTCAGACTCATGTCTCGGAGCTGCTGAATTAAAAGCTGTTGGTGATGTGAAAACAGTGCATTAAAAGAGTTTGCCTCGTATTTTATTATTTTTCATTAAAAATGATCTTGCAACATTTAGCTGAAAGCAAAGAGTAGAGGAGAAGAAGAAACAATTGTGCATTAATCTAAGACTGACAAAACTTTGGTGGTTTTGCTGAATATTATCTAACAAAAACAAAAAGGAATGAATTGCTAGATAGGACAAACTCTCCCTTGTTGATCCCAGTGGTTTAATTATGGATGATTAATTCTCTGTTGCAACATTTCCTGATAAAGTCTCTCCTGGTTTGCTTGTGTATGTGTTCCTGATAAACTGAAAGCAGCCCAACCTAGTCTGCGCTGCATTTGAGCATGCGTTTGCTTTAAAAACACACGTGTGTGTGTCTGTGTGTGTGTGTGTGTATGTTTATGTTGGTGTTATTTGCATCCATCTGTTGTGTGTATGTGTTTACTTTTAGGCACTAACGAATGTTTTTCCTCTTGTGTCAATCTTACAAAGATATGTGTTCGGTCTGTATGTGATAATTTAAGGTTTTTCTTTTTAATGGTTAACATCTAACACATAAGCTCTACACCAGAGCCCAGCAGTCAGGCTGGGACCCAACACAGCCTGCCTTTGTTCAATTTTGCACACATGTCGGCTCAGCCTGTGTTTCATATAGATGGTAACTCTCACTCTCAGAGCACTGCCATCCAAACGTTTTGCTAACTCATATGTAAAAAGGAAGTCTATGCAGGTTTCTCATAAAGCTTTTATTGTAAGATTGAAGACAAAAATAGGACTGAATGCATATTATTATTAGTGTTGTTGTTATTACTGTTTTTTTTTTTTGGTGTCATTATTTTCAACCCCAGTAAACAAAGGTAAGACACCTCTGAGTTATTGTGGCCATTACATTGATTACCATTTTCCCTCTGATGAAAATTGGGGATGTTTTCATATGGATCAAACTATTGCCTCCTGTCTGTGTCCACACTGTCAAGGCCAGGTGTATACACAGCAGGTTTATGAGAGCAGCACCTAACCATTATCTGTTCATAGTTGGGGACATTCTGAAACTCTCCTTAAGGACAGAGAAAAAAGATGAAGGAATGGGATAAAACCAGAAAGTGAGCCAAAAAGTGAGAAGTAACAGAAAAATTAAACAGAACATAGAAGAACAAATAAATGCCTAAAATTTGTTACTTTATTTAGTCCTTCTATTCAGTCATAAAGTATATTCCATTTCATTTCCTATGTATATTTGAAATTAAATTCTGCTGCATGTTGGTATTGTATCTGTCTTAAAGTATTTGGGAAAACATTAAGCATTTCTGTATGTGTTTCATTCCCTGAAGGAAGCATACTGTATAAGGCAGCTCTCTTTCACTATATTTTATGATATCTCCATTTAGTGAAAAAATGTGCCCATTCTTTTGGTCAACAGCTGGGTAAATAATGGTTAGATTCAGTCTATGAAAGTGACTCAGTCAAGTTGATATAGTAAGCTTTTATAGGCTGAATTGTTTCCAAACATCCCATGGACACGTAATAAAATGCTGCTTGAATGATGTATTTGTGTGAAGTGTGTGTACCCAGGCGGGCAAGTTAATGTGGGGGTGACATTTGGGTGCAGAAAGTCCCCTCTGACTCTTTGATTCTACAGGAGGGCTCTTATACACAATCACACACACACATACACACACACACACACACACACACACAGCAAATACATGCACAGGCTCTGACATATACATGGTAGATGTAATCTGGTGGTCATTTTTGCAAACAAAGCAGTGTTGTGTTGCACTGACAAACAGTTCAGTCTCTCTAGCATGTCTCTGGTTTAAATTATCACCAGTATCTTACAGACCGGAGACCTCTCAGTCTCCCTCCCTACAGGGAGAGGAAAGGTCAGAGGCACATTCACATACTGAGTGCAGGGGGTTAAAAGCCAGACGTTGTGGATATTTTGAGGCCCTGTTTGGTTTCAAGTAAGTGTTAAGTAAGGCTCATCATTGCTTTCATGTGTCTGTTAATGATATTACAGACAGTCGTGTTTATAAATGCATGGAGTAAAAATAAAAAAACTAAACTTGTGTCGGCCAAATTAGGTGCACATTCTCTGTCTAAATTTCCACTTGCTGTGAAGATGGGAATAAAATGCTGAATTTGAAGAATGAATGAATGAATCAATGTTTTTTAGCAGTTGTCTACAAGCCTGTAATTAACTGCAAATGTACCTTATCTCCCCTCCTAACTTGAATTACCTGTTTTTATCTGCATGTTTTTCATGTTGAAACAAAAGTAAATTTGTTCTAATTCTGTTTCAATTTGTTTATAAGGGGTAATGTTCTCCATTTGTCAGACCTGATTTTAGTTGCATCTCAAGTCAGAACATCCCATCCTCGCACTTTTACTTTTCTTTTGTTTTTTTATAAAAGAATGACTGATTTACTGCCTGAACTTTGACTATAGATTTGTGTACAAGGCAAACATGACTCAGACCCTGTGACTCAGACTTTAGTTTATTTAGACATAGCAGTTGAACTATGGACCTGTGTCGTCTTTATTGTAAATAATTAACTGGGACATCAGACTTTCTACATCCTGATCATGTCTCAGCACCAAAGACTAACCTTGTAACCATCCACTTCCCTTATTTCTCACCACTTTTCAACCCATATTTATCTGTTTACTTTTATTCCCTAATTTTAGTTTTCGCTCACTCACTCAATGGAAACTAAGGTTTAGTAGACTGGTTTTCCTCAAAAATGATGACTCACAGTTCCCTTAATTTATAGCTGGGAATATCAGTAGTTTCTGTGAAATTGTGCCAAGTATTCATTAGAGGAGTAACATTACATAAATGTACACCAATACTTTGAACGCTGAATCAATGTATCAAAGTACAGTGATAGATCAATTATACTGGATCAATGCTCAAATGACAATGATTTACACTCAAAATACCTTTCAAGCAAATCAGTTGGAAGACGCTCAAGAAATCTGTAATCTCTTACACATTTTTGTTTGAACAACCAAATGTTAGTTTGTGGAAGAGGAAAGCTATAGGTGTGGTGTGTAGCTGCAATTAGTCACCCTTTACAACCTTGGTTATCATACCTAAGTACTTAAACCCTTTCATTTGAGACTCTGAATAAGAGTCGGGTTTACACAATGAACTCCATTGATTGGACGCACAATATGTAAAATGGTTACATACTTAGCAAAGACTTTAAGCTAACTACATGTGATACTCTTTGTAGTTTACCTTTTGTCACTCACAACAAACAGACAGCACACTTCTCATCTGATCCAGAAAACTCTCTTGTATGCGTGCAAGTTGTCTTTCAGGAACGACAGGAAATAAGTGTGGAAACATGGAGTACACGCAAGTTAATTTACAAGCGTTAAGGGGTTTAACAGGTGGTTAACGCAACATAATTTCCAACCTGCACACTGTCCACTGGTGGGAGTGGAGCTCACCTGTGTGTGTATGGCACACCTTGTAGAAACATGACGTGATGTAATGACGTTGACATATAGATGAGATAAATAACTTAACACTATTTAGTTTTTACGATAAAAGGACCAAATAACATATTCCTTGGGGAAAGTAACCTCAAATGGCCTCTGTTATGATCTGCAAAACGAAAAATAACCAGAACAACAATCAAATGAAATATTAATTGAATAGAAAATAATTGAATCTTGAAAATAAACAATAATAATTCAGCAATGATTGAAAAGAGAATTAATCTGATCTTCAAAGGGTTGCTAGGGGTGATGGTAGGGGTCAGGGCCACCCGCCAAATACAGTATAACAGTAGGGGAAACGCTGATTTTTTCTTAAAAGCGTATGAGTCCAGGTCACTGGTTTAAGATCAAAAGTCAACTCAATTTAAAAGTAGGGTAGGAGATGTTTTCCAGGAGCATTATTTACTATAATGCTTAAAATTCCCTTCACTACCCGATTGTTACCGAAGGATTAAATATGCTAACAAAAAAAACCAAAAAATTATTTAGTTACTTGTGGAATGGACAAGACTGAGAGTTTTAAAAATATTGATGTCTATGTCTATTTATTTAGTTTACCACTAAAATCCATTTAAGTTTGGGGATTAGCGGGATTACATTGATAATAATTATATTTACATAGTTTTGTTCCTTTTGTTATTTGATATGAATGGAGGTCATAATGTTAAATCAGTATGTAATATTGTTTCGTGTTGATCACTGGCTCATGAATCAAATCAAATTGAAATTGTATCATGACAAAACGTAAGATCTAGTGGTTTTATGTTGAATAAATAAATATATAAAGCACCTTCATTTTCTGTTTATCAATGAGACCTTCTAAAGGAATACTTCACCCTCAGAATAATGTGCCTTCCTTTTCTACTCACCCTCATGCTTGTTTACACTTTCTTGATATTCATCATGTAGCGGGAGGTTTTCATTTTGTGTCAGTTCAGTTACAATGATGTTGAACAGCGTCCAAGAAAAAAAGGTCCATAAAAGTCCACAGAAACTTCTCAATATTCCTCCATACTGCTTGTCCAATGTAATCCAAGTGTCCTGAGGGGGTATCTTCCATAATCTACTCAAAAAACCATAATTTAGTATATTTTTAGAGCCCAAACAGTAGCATGTTAGACTTCCTGGATGCATGCGTGCGTGTTCGGCGGCCTCCGGTGCACCCAGCATCACGCCACATCCAGGAAGTACAAGTGAAATTGAAAGAAGACTTCTTTTAACTTTTCTTTTAATTAAGTTCATAGTTTGTTTGTTTTTGGGTTGCAGCCTCTCTGTTCTGTATAGTGCATACCATAAACAAAGGAGCCGGTACTAAAATAACCAACCAATTTAGTTCAAGTAAATTCTTTCTGTGCACAATGTGTGTCAGACCAGAAAAGGAAAATTAGAGAGAAAGTGGGGCACCAAAGCCCAGAAAAGAATAAGAAAAGGCTCTAGGGTAATATATTCTTTTACTCTTTCTCTCCCTCTCTTTCTGGCCATCTCATGACATGCTTAAATCCCCTCACTGCTGTCTTTAATTGGTCTGAGTCTGGGCTGCTGTTATGCTGTTACAATCTGCATAGAATAATTAGGCATTCACTGTCCATCAATAAGTGTTTTACAGTTGGTGTTGTTATTAAAATGTAAAGTAACTGTCGGAGTTTAATATCCTTTGTATCACAAATTTGGGCATCTTTATTCAACTGAGCATATCACACAATATTTTGCTTAAATACAGTTTTTCTCCCTATGTTCATGAAGGCACAGCTAAAGATAAAGCCATAATTAGAGGACATGCATTTACCAGTGTATGTTAAGATTACAGCCACTGTGGAAGTGTTTTTTTTTTTCTGTGTGCCATAAAGATGAAAAAGGTTTGCATAAGTGAATATCTCTTACTGTCAGTGGAGAGGACATTTGCAAAGATATAGACTGAATTATTATCGTGTACTTTCCCATGGCATATTCTATGCTTCTGTATGGCAGTTTATTTTGGTCTTGACTTTGCTTGTTGAACTAGCCAACTGCTTATTGGCTACATTAAACTAAGGCTGTGATAACATATGACACCACTTTCACATGGACATCTGAGGCAAGGGGTGGGAACTATATAACACCATGATACATAGAAAAAAATGAACCAGAGATAAAAGGCTAAATGTAAAATAGAAGAAAAGCTGTCAAATAAATCACCTTAATTTACAATTTAATCTTCACTGAAAGTCAACACATACGCTTGTGACATCCATCTGTAAGAAACAGTGGGCCAATTAGCATAAATTTGCACATTAAGTTTGCCAGATTATTTGGTGGCACACGAATCCTATCAATATACCACCCCTTTATTTTTCTGCTTAACTCCTGAATTGTAAGGTGTAAAATTCTAACATCAGTGCTTTGTGCTAATCCAAATAATGTATTTGCAATATTTTGGTATTGTTAAATTGGTATTTTTAGTTAGTTTTATACCCATGAGATTCATCGGATGTTTTAAATTTCCTTTTGTTACACATCTACAACTTATCATGTAGCTGAAAACAAAAAAAATGAGGTCTGTTTGTGCAATACAGATAAATCACATGTCCCACATTACACATAATGACCCACATAGCACAGCACATAATGTGGTGATGGTGGCATTTTTTCTAGACAAGCGACTTTGATTCTTATCTTCTTATCTTATCATACATTGCTTTGGTAACCATCCATGACAGAATTTGAGACAGAAACTGGGAACAAAGGAATATTGTAGAGAAGGCAGGGGAAAATACAGTTTAGTACTATTGAAAATAAGACAGACAGGGAAATGGGTGCTTTTCCTTGCCATCTTTTCAAGTTCATCTTCAGCTTCAACAACTCGTTAGCTTCAACACAGAAGAACTCAGTTACTGTCATACTCTTACTTCAAGTCTGTAATGCCACTAATGTGTTGTCTTACCTGATATTAGTTTCATTCTTCCACTTTCAGAGGAATGTTTTAATTTTACACAGTATTTTTTGTATTTCGTACTATACAAAAGCTCCACAGTGACACACTAACACAATTACTGGTACTGATACTTAGCTTTGCTTTTCCAACTGTACAAAAGTCCATAAAAACCCTGCCATTGATGAGATGATTGGATGCACACAGGTAAAGAAAAACAAAAAAAGAGAGAAAGTGAGGGGGAAGCCAGAGGGGAAACAAGCAGCACAGAAAGGGAAAACAGACCGAGAGAAGAAAGGACAGCAGATAGATAGGATGAAATACTATAGCTTTAAGGAGAGTAGAGTCATGCAAAGAAACGAAGGGTAACTCTAGTTATGCATTGCTATTCAGAATGCATTTCACTGCATTGCAGTGGCACACTGACACACATTCTCATGTACGATTTACACAGAGACTTCTATCTTTTGTATGGATTCTAAATGACTTTGTAAAAATGTATGCAGTGGTGCAGTCTGGAACTTTTCTGGGCTTTTACCCTTGTAGATCAATACTGTCATTAACCTACGCATTCAGCTGTCATTCACTAAAGTCGCTCAGAGGTCAGTCTGCAAATGTTTTTGTGCTCCATTTCTGTGATGCACTGATAGCAGCATAATGGGTTTCTGTATCCAACATGTGTTGTAGCAATTTTTCATGAGCAGATTTCATTATCAATATTTTGGTTTGTGATTAACACAGGCAGCTGCTTTACCGACACTACCACGCCTCACCATGCCTCACAGAGCTCATGAAATAGGCTGAGCAAAGATTTTTGCATTAGTCTTTCATTTTTGGACCCTGATATAATCTACAGAGGTAATTCATATGGCATTAACAATATTAGCCCTGTGATTTTAGTATCTTTTAATCCAAGGATGCTCTCTGTATAGTGACTTACTGTATTTACTACAGTGTGTTAGTGAGTTATGGCTAATGAGTGTATAAAATATTTGTCCAAATGTGCGCAACTTGATGAACAGGCTCATAATGCACAAAAATATAACAGCGTCTGAAAACATTAGTCCTCATTTCTGTTCATAGCTTCTTGCTCTCCTGTCCTGTCTATGTGTGGCAGCTGTTGGGAACTGTAGTCAGACAGTCCGGAGTTTTTCACTGTCAGCTCTCATCACACTGCAGCAGGTGCGTGTGTATTTGCTCGTCCACATGTCGTACATGTTGGTGTTCATTAAGCTAGACTTACTGACTGGTGGGTGTGTGTTTTTACGTGTGGGTAGGTAACACAAGATAGACAAGCTGACTTTCTGTCAGCAGCTATTGATGGATAAAGAGATGATCTTCCCAAGAAGGCCAGGTCTCCTACTAGAAAAGACCATTAATGGGTTGTCCTTTGAGATAATGCCAACTGGCATCCGTGCACAGCATTTTTATTTCCTTTGCATAGGATGGATGATTAGGACTCAGTGTACTGAGACTTCTTAAGTAAACATATTTTAAATTAAATCAATTTACAATCAGCAACTTTTTTTCATGTAATTTGATACAAACAGTGGCTTACCAGACTGACAAAGTAGACATATAAATCAGTGAATGAAACGCCAGCTTGGATCTGTACTGTGTAGGTGGATCAATCTGGGCATGCCAACTGGTCAAATTGGACCCTTTAAGTTTGTGTGTATGTGTGTGTGTGTGTGTGTGTGCGTGCGTGCGTGCGTGCGTGCATGCGTGCGTGTGTGTGTGTGTGTGTGTGTGTGTGTTTTGTCGAGATGGATGCATTTTCTAAACACGATAATTACTTACTTATTTTTGAATAAGTATAAAATGGTGATTAAACTTTCACGTGGTTTATAAATCTCTTGTCTGTTTAGATTAATTAAACAAATTTTAATCCAATCTCACGCTTAGCTTTGGGGGAATCTATTTATATCCAAAGTACTTTGTCTATTCTGACATGAAAACATGCATACATGTAAGAAACACAGGCAGAACCAAAACATGTGAATTTGAAATAAAAATAGTAGCATTCAAAATATGGTAATAATATTGTATTTTGCTCTTTTTAAGATGGTGGTATGTAACTCATATCTGAAAAGCACTCAAACTTTAATATTTCTTAAGATAGATAGATAATTGAAACAGAAATAAAACTATTTTACTGAACCTGGGTTCATCATCTCCACTGCCTCCACATTGTCTGCCCTGTGGATGATACACAGTTGAGAGGGTACTACACCTTACTTTTCTTCTTCTTCTTTTTTAGATACAGCATTTTTCCCACTTTCATGTATATGCTGCATCTAATAATGGATAAAAAAAAACCAGAACTATGACGGTTTGGACGAAAGATCTAATGAATCAATCTGTAGGATTGCTGAGAGTTGCACATAATAGGAAGTTCCACTGCAGCTGCCCTGTCTGTTCAGCTGCCATCAGATAAAAAGAATGTGATGCGGGTTGCACATGCATGTTTCCATATTCGTGTGCATTTGTGTAAAAATTATTTAAGACTATCTTGTAGAAGAAAAACATGAAAGCTCACTGTGCTTAACCAGCTGGATTTCCATATTTAGCTGGTTTAGGGTAGCTTTCATGTTTATCCTGATCTTTAATTAACTGGTGAACGGATCGCCTTACCTCTGTCAATCTGGGAGAATGTATGTGCGTGTGTGTATCCAGCTGCATATAGTCCTCAGCCTCTTATCTGTGTAACCACTGGCCCGAAGTTAACAACAGCCATCTGGTGCCCACGCACAGATTGGTTGTGGCTAGCCAACCTCTGATCTACATATAAAAACTATTTCCCCAAACTTTCTTTCTCCATTTATTGTTCCCTTTCTATCATCAGATCTTCATATGAATGTGTATGTAGATGGATATATGCACACCTTTTGACCATTTCCTCCTTTTACTCCTCTGTCTTTTCCTCTACATTCCTTGTAAATCTCTTGTTATCAGATTTGCCTCCATCCAGCCTTAGCATAGCAGGGACTGGCAGACATCGGTTTAAAAGCACATTTTCTTTTAGTTTTTTTTTTCCTTTTTGTTAAATATGGCCATTCAAACAAATAATAAATTAACATATTTTTCATGTTACAGGTTTGATTTGTTGTGCTTATTTGTGACTAATTGAAAGAGAAGAGTATCTGCTGTTGAGTTTTTTTGTCTTTAGGCAAGGCACTAAATGAGTTATTCTTTATAACTAACAAGTATCATTGTACAATTTTCCTGGTTTATTACCTCCATTATGAGAGTACTTTTTTGTTGCATTGCTTGTTTTCTGAAAAGATTTGCTTAGATATACCATACATGAGTGTATCCATTTTGACAAAAAATCTGAACGCTGGTTCAAACCAGATTCATAGTTCTTGTTAGAAATTGTAAGCATATTAGAGTCAAAGTGATTTTAAAGTTGGGATTTTGGATATGTTTTACTTCAAAAATCAGAAATGCTTTCATCAACCATCAATACCTCAAGCTTCACCATGTTTTATGGGTGAATTTCTCTGTAAATCAGGCTTTAAATTGCATATTTAAAAGCATGTCTGTAAAATAGGGATGTGCATTTCAGGCAAAAATGCTATCCGAAAATCAAGCGTTATTAATTTATGATTTTTAAATATTCGACGCCCAACACCCCCACCCCCCCACCACAACCACCACCATTGTTATGCTGCAAACGTGTGGAAGCCATCAGTAACACAACTTTGTATTCACTATATTGTGTACAACAGCAAACATTTGGTGAATTTTGTTGAAATATGGCTCTGCTCACATACTATCATCATAAAATACTGATTTTAAAAACATGTTGAAGAGATAAAAAACAACTCAAAATTGACCAGGTTTTGAAAAAGCAGCATTTTTTACCCACTGCATAGCCTCAAAATGCAAAATCCACATTTTAACTATGCAATATCATTGCCTTAATAAAACACTGCTTTATATTGTGTACTTAAAACTGCTTGCTTATTGCAGAGGGCCACACTGTATCATATTTCTTCCTGCTGCATTGATTCCTTTCTTATTAATGGTCTCAGATCCCATCAAACTGGGTCACATTTCACCAGACACATGAAAATGAATCCTATTGTATGGGCATAGCCAAAGAAAGGAACTTTGTCCTTCCATCTTTTATTCATCCCGTGGAAAGGATGTATTACTCAACCTGTTGTCTTTAGGGCAGTCATTAAACAACTTTTTATAGCAAGTGCGTTCATATGAAGATTATCCTTTCAAGTGCAGTATTTAGAGTAGCTACTAGGATTTTTTTTAATGCTGGGCCATACTTTAACTATAAAAGCTAAAAATCTGGTTCTTTTCACAGAATGTTTCCATTACATTTACAGCTAAACTCCCTAACTCACTGGACTTTTGAAGACGTCTCTTTCCAACGCTCTCTGACAAAGTGCAAAAACACACATTTAGACACACTCTCTGTGTCAGCACAGTGTGACATTCCAAGGAACAGCCTGGAAGGGGGTTGCGGACAGGGACAGACTTGGCAACCTGACATCAAATTGCCATCCTATCTCCCTCTTTCTCACCCTCATTTCCCACACACACACCGAGGGAAAACTATTACCACAACTGTCCCAGTAGCCCTTACTCTAGCTCAGACAGAAGGATTAAATATCTGAGACTATGCAATAAAAGCTTTGTTTTGAAAAACTGAGGGGTTTCTTAGTATAACTGACTGACATAAAGTACAAACACATCTCATTTGTATTCTGTCTTATTTGCTTAATCAATAAAAAAAAGGCTTGAATTAGAAACTACTCAGTATTTGTTTTGAATACATTCAGCATTTCTGTGGGCTAATGAGAGGATGATAAAACCATGCACCAAATAGAATACCATAAAACATTTACATGGTTCTTAGTTTATTTTACTTCATTTTCTTAGTTGTTAGAGCTTCAGATTTTTCCCAGTAGCTCCACAAAATATATCAGTTATTGGATATACAGATAATAGAGCTTATAGAGGCTTCAAATGTTTGTGTGTCTTTCCAGCTGGTTAGGTTGGTGGCGCAAGAATAATTATGAGCTTTCAAAATAAGCATGTTGCCAAGCAGCTATGTCTACTGACAGCCAGCTATGTCACTATGCAGACAAACACTCACAAGTGGTCCATCCTGCTTGTGAGACCATGGAAGCTTGCTTTTTGTGAGCGTTTGTCAGTGTGCGTGTAACAGACAACTGGAGCTGCCACTGCAGCAATTTTCTATCTTTAGGGTCACTCAGAGCTAGACAAAGTAGACGATGTGTCACATATTAGCAGCCACTTTATTCAAAACAATGTTAACAAAAACATGGCAGATTGGTTTGATATTTACTTTTGGCTGACCTCCTAATGCCTACCAGCTCTTTTGACTGCATGTTATCTGTAATTTCATAAAAGCAACATGTTTGAAATCAATTTTGTAATTAATTGGAGCATTTCTCACAAAAATAAAAACGTCAAAATAAACAAAAAAGTAGCCAAAGTTGATTATTCATAAAATCTTACAAAGCCAAAACCCCTACATATTGTACAGTTGCTATAGTAACTGGCAGACAAAGCAGAGGCCACACAGGCTAGCTACCCACTGTGAGAGGAAGAAAACATTGAGAGAAAATATGAGATGTTAGTTGCTCCCACGGTAGAGCTGAATTGATTTTTTTTTTACCATTATTGTAATTAGTTCAATTAATTGAGGGCTTTTATGTGTGGCCTAATTCTTTGGCAGCTTTACTTAATTTTCTCACAACGTGAGAAAAGTTTGTTTGACTTATGCAAATTGCTATAAAATAACTACTAACAGTTCTGGGAGCTCTTCAAATGGAGATGAAGTGAATTACAACAAATCTGACTTGACTGTGCAGAAAGAATACAGTTTCTTTGCATTGTGCGTAAAGATTGTGGTTCTCTCATTTTATGCCTGATATTGAATCCAAAGCGGCGGGTGGGATTGGGTCAAATTTATAATCAGCTGAAACTAAACACTTCCCTTGACAGCTTCAGCAACTTTATAATTAAAAACGAACTCCTCTCTTTTTGGGTGTGTGGTCTCTCTGGCAGTGTGACATCAATGAACCACACCCACTAAAATAACAAGCAGTCACAGTAAGGGAGATGTGCACAGATGGATGGATACGATGACTTAAAATGTCAGCCAAGGAATGAATGGGCATTATGGTGTTGTATAACAGAGAGGTTTTTGTAATAGCCACTCCCTCTGTTAAAACAAGTGCGCTAAAAAGAATGAATGGGTAAAGGGCAAATATTGGAATTGCACTGGGCTCAGTGGGACACAGAGGAAATTATCCATAGTTTTGACATGCTTAGAAATTTGCCATCTGGAATGGTTTATGGACTTTAAGCCAGTATCTGTGTCTGGTTTGCCTTGTTTGGCTAATCTTTCAACCGTTAAAAGCAGTGCATTGACTGATGACAAATGTTTAAAGCTCTGCTCTTAAACTAAATAAGTGATTTTTTTTTGTTTGTTTTGGTTTTAGTTTTTATCGTATATATTTTCATAACTACAGTCTCGGTCAATTCACAGTTCGTACTTGGTCATTCTAAAACTAAAAAAATCAAACAAACAGTAATGCACAGTGTAACACATTATTTAAGTCCAGGAGCCCAAAATACATTAAAAGCTGGTATTTTGATTCCTGTCATTATTTTTGTCTTAATGTAAGAGGCCAAATCAACATCCTTATCCAGATGTGTTGTCCCGCCTCAGAGTCAAAGGCGGTCGTTTCTGAATGTGTGTTGTAGATCAGAGGGTGAGTGGCCGTGAGTGAGTGACAGCTCTGCGTGTTTCTCTGCATGCAGTAAGGACATTGCTGACAGCAGAATGGTTTGCTCTGTTGGAGGGTATTTTACACTCTACATCCGATTATCACAGCCAAACACAAACTCACCCAAATACACACACACCCACACACATACACACAGCATCTCTTTGTCTCTGTTACAGAGCAGAATGTCAAAATAAGTCTTAAAGAGTATTAATACTCCTGTCTGTGTGCTTAATGACACACTAAAAGACTTGTCTTTTGACAATACACACACAAATATAGTGATCAGACATGAAACGGGCATTATAGACAATAGTTCCATCAATCAGCTTCAGATCCTTATTGTAACAAGTGAGGCTTTGTAAAAGAAACCAGTACAAAGGCCAAGAATGTAAACCAGGATCCAGTTCCAACGTCACATCACAGACAACAGCAGAACTGTAATCTGTGGTAGAAATTCTGCAGATTGTTTTTTAAAGGTTTTTCCAGTTTTGAAGGAGGTCAATTTGTCACACAGCATCAGCAGCCCACTGACTTTACCATAAATACCAAAGGCTTTTTTTGTACTTCTGAGACATAAGGCAATATATTCAGATCAGTGCATGCAGATGAATCGTTTCAGTAAATACATACATAGGGTGTTCAAATACCTATTTTAGCTGTAGAAATCCAACCATTTAAGCACTACTTATTAGAAAGAATGAATCAGAAAATGACACAATTATATTTCTCTGTTTCATTACCCGTTAACTTTCTGGATTCTGTTGCTTTTATCTATGTACTTTAGTTTGAGTTTCTTTCTCCGTTCAAATATGTTTTTCATGGAATTGTTTGACCACGGATGTCTTTGGAGCTTCATGTCTTACTTCACATCATGTTAAATGTGATGGCCACGATTTCTAAGTTTTCTTATGACATCAGTATGAGTGATTTATGTTTTCTGTCTCTTTCTTGTATTTCCCAGGTGGCACTCGAGACATCGGATCAGCATTGACCAGGATGTGTCTGAGACATCGCAGCATTGAGGCTAAACTCAAACAGTTCTCCATGTAAGGAATATTATACATTTAATGATTTCTTACCCACGCTGCTCTACTTGCAGTCTTGCACCAACAAAACAGTTTATAGTTGAATTGTTACCTCAGCAAACCCTCCATGAGTTGACATTTTGGGTGTGTGGGTGATCCTGCCCCTTGTTGTGGAATGCTTAAAAAGAGACGATGGGTCTGGCAGCACATGCATCTATAATGTCTTAGTAAAGACGCACACACCAAACTGTTGTACACACACATTATAGACAAGGGGCTCTTTAATTTCAATTGGCATTTCAGTACAGATTCCATTTGGTTCTCCATAGCAGGGGCTGAGCACTTAAGGGCTGTGATCACCAGCCACCCAGTGACACACTTTGTGGCAATGTCTGCAAGAGGGAGTAGTCTAATTTTAGTTTCATGCACCGACACTGCAGCTGTCCACCTCTCACACAGCCACTGAAACACACAAACACATCTTGAAAGACGTCCACAGTTGGGTATTGATTGACAGACGTAACTGCACAGGCTTCTTACTTCCTCATGTGATGCACATTCGCACACAGGCAGATTTTTTCTCACAGTCTGTAACCCCCTCGCTATGTGCGTGTTAATGATTGACACAAGATTATACACTGAATAAACAAACTAGACTTGATGTTTTGTAAGTTTTACAAGTCAGACGGCCTCCTTCCTGGTTCAGTTGGATGAAAGATGTTTCCCTATGCTGCTAGTTAAAATGACTTATTTTCTTGCACTTGTTATTTTCAATGAAATGTCACTTTATTCCCATCAAAGAAGAGACCTGGCCCATTCATTGAGACAGCCATAATCTTATCTAAGATTGATTCCCAGAGATCCTGAAGAACAAAACTGTGTATCTGTTCAAACACTAAATGCAAATGATTTAGTCAGATTCACTTTGAAACTGACCACAAGTGGACAACCTGCTGATTTTACAGGTGCTTCTTGGAGGGTCTAATCAGCCCGCTTCAGGAACAGATGGAGGAGTGGAAACGAGGTGTTAACATTTTGGACAAGGACCATGCAAAAGGTGGGATAAACAAGTATAACATACGCAAGTCCTGTCAGGCAGTAGTCCATCCATCCATCCATCCATTTTCTGAACCGCTTAATCCAAGTGGGTCGCGGGTGTGCTGGAGCCTATCCCACCCGTCAAGGGGCAAGAGGCAGGGCACACCCTGGACAGGTCGCCAGTCCGCCGCAGGGCCAGGCAGTAGTCCTGCTTTTCTTATTTCATTCCCCATATTCACTTTGTATTTGACTAAATTAAGTACTAAATTAAACAGAGTAATATTTCTGTTGTCACACTATTTTTGTTTATCACTTTGTCCCACTGTTTTATTTTCAGTTTGTTAAACTGTATTGAATTACTTTTAAACACTTGGTTGACCTTATTTACCTTGTCTATTTTAAACAGAGTACAAAAGAGCTCGACAGGAAATTAAGAAGAAGTCATCAGACACGCTGAAACTTCAGAAAAAGGCAAAGAAAGGTAAAAACTAAATAAATATTTTTGTTTTAGCCTTGGTGAATTGATCCAAAACCCAGCAAAGTATATTACTGGAATCTTTCATTGATGGAGACCAAGTCTTTACTAACAGTTTGACTATCTCACCAACAATTATTTGAAGTCAAATTTTAACTTGAGTATGAAAAGTAGATGAGCGTCATTCACCATATTCACTTGCTTTATATCTGTATTATGCCATCATAAAAACCTACTACTCATTTAACACGTGGAGTATTGTACTAACTCTATGGAATGTATCAGTCTACAGGATTTCTGAGAAGTTTGTAAACCAACAGGTTAAGTGTTTTTGCTCTCAGCTATTTCCATGCTGTGTCTAAAAGCATACAGCTTGAATATTTCATATTCCTCACACTGAAAGATAGCAAAAGTAAAAAAGGTTGTTGATATTGAGTTGCTCATTTTGCCATTTATGCTTTGTTACTCCTATCCTTTGCCAGGCCTGAGATTAATGTTTTGTTTCCATTGACCTTTTAGTGAATTGTGCAGTGATTTATCTTCTTTAAGTATTTTGTCTAGCAGCTGTTTAGTAGAAGTTTACAGGAGGGTAGAAGAAAAAAAAGGAGATCATACCTCAGCTAGTTTTGTTTAAAATATCCACCAGGTTTCAGTCATTTCTTTGTTAACGAAAAAGAATTCTTCTTTTGATTACAGAAGCCAAGTGCCTTTTAACATGTCAAATGGTACAAATGAGTTTTTCATTGGATGACATGTGTATTAGTGAGTTGTGCAGATCTAGTAAATCTAAACATTACCTTACTTGGTAAACAGGGCAAGGGCTTTTCCCCTCTGCTTGTCTCTTGGCTCAGGATCTGCACACATTCTTACTCATACTTAGATGAAAAACATAGTTACACAAAAAATAATATGTTGACTGTCCCTTTAGTTATTTGAAGTGGGATTCTAGTTTTGTTTGTATGATTTTCACTGTTAAAGTTAAGAAAATTTGGGAGGGACTGAAGAGACATAAGACATTCAGAAAAATCAGTGATTATGCGAACTGGGCTTAAAGGAGAAGTCCACTTTTTTGCAAGTGGGGCCTTAATTATGATTTAAACTGAAGTGTACTGGAGATTTGGATCCTTCCCTGAGATATTTGTTTCAAACACCAAACACCAAAACGCAATACATGGAAGAGTATTGGGCGTGCGTTTGCGATACTAAATCAGTTAAAAATCAGCTATTTGTTAAAATGTCTGTGTAAATACCGTAGTATTCATTCCATCCCAGTGCCTTTTTGAATTTTTACGCTCCTGGGCTGAGATTAAAACGCTATTTTTTACAGTGTCGGGGGTGTGACGTCACTTCCGCACGCAGCCAGCCATTAGCGCCCTCACTTTGTTTACTACAGCGGGCGTTCAGAAGAAAGCACTGGGAAGCTAACGGAGGTTAACTTTTCAACAACATGGCAGAAGAATTGGAATCGGAATTGGAAATAGAAGAAGACTTTGAATATGACGGCCGTCCCTATCGGTTAGAGCCAGAATATATGGATGAGGAGATTTCGGAAAGGAGGAGGCAGAGACAGGCTGTGGAGTAGAGGGGCGTTGAACAGCAAGCTACTGATCGTTCACGGACAGACAGTGTTTGGTGGTGTACGTGTAGACATTGTTCAGTCTTGACCACTGAATACTGCGGTATTTACACAGACATTTTAACAAATAGCTGATTTTTAACTGATTTAGTATTGCAAACGTACGCCCAATACTATTCCATGTATGGCGTTTTGGTGTTTGGCGTTTGAATCAAATATCTCAGGGAAGGATCCAAATCTCCAAAAAGTACCGTAGGTGTCCAGTACACTTCAGTTTACATCACAATTAATGCCCCACTTGCAAAAAAGT
>JAVQJG010069451.1:0-16218 GCA_036024015.1 Craterocephalus amniculus | reverse complement strand
AGCAGCAGATAAGAAGGTTCATTAAAAAAGAAAAGACATGGGAAATTATTTTATCGAGACTTGAGACTTGACTTGGACTCGTGACCAAAGACTTGAGACTTGATCAAGTCTTAACCCCCCAAAGACTTCAGACTTGACTTGGACTCGTGACCAAAGACTTCAGGCTTGACTTGGATTTGCAAAAAATGACTTGTGAACATCTCTGCACCTTCTGTACTGTCACACAAAAGTAGGTCTCTCTTTCCATTTGGCACATCGCAGACAAAGGTGCCAGTAGCGACTGCTTGGAAAAACCTTTGTTAACATTTTGGCCTCAAATTACTTTGCTAAAACAAAAACTGTGTGGCTTTACATAAGTAGGCAGGAATTGATCATATTTTATATCACCGAATAAAAAGCTGTTGAAGGATCCAGTCTTATTATTGTCAGCAGTTTTGTCTAATAATTTTTTTCCTCATCAGTAAATGTGTTGAAACCCAGATAAACATGTTGGTGCTGTGGTTTCGGAAACTAACCACTATATTCAGTGAAATCCAGTGAGAGTGGGTATTGCATATACAGTAAATGGCATCAGTGATGCTTTTACTGATTACTGAATCCAAAATGAGGTCCAATAACAAGGAAACACACACAAACACACACAAAAGAAAGATAATAAAAACAGTATAATTCATATTTCCTAAAAATATAGATTTTTTTTTAAATGAGAGCATTTGCATTTTATCCTGTTTCATTACATATTAACAATGTCATTTCTTTTCTTTATCATGACTGGGAGATTAGGCCTTGCTGTTTCCTCATAGGTAGGCTGCAAATTTTTGGCACTGGGAGAGCATTTGAGGTGTTAAAGGCTCAGGTGCCCTCAGTGGTTCACCTTTGTTGGCACACTGGGGGACGTGAACCTGTGTCCCCAAACTCAGTGAAAGGTGAAAAGATTCTGTTTATATTCAGGTTGTTGAATTTTAAAACAACTTATGATAAAAAAAGTAAAAAATGACCCCTTGAAAAATAATTATGAATAATTATATGAACTGAACTGTCAAAAATGACCCCATCACATTTTGCTAATTCAGCTGCACAGTTGTTACACTCTGCAGGAGAAATCTACCTGCTGGAGAATTTTAAGTGTTTAAATGGAAATGTCTGCATCTTTTTTTCCATGGATTGTCCAACCAGCATCGTGGTAAGAAAACACTCCTGAGAATTTCTGAAAAAAAAACCTACATGCATGCATATAAAAGTTTGTGCTTCATCTTTTTTTCTCATGATGTAATTGTTATTTTCTAGTTGATATTCTTCATATCTGAAAACACAAAAACAATAGCTTCAGCTGTTTCCTCTTATGCATTGTACACAAACTAATTACTCTGTATGAACATGCATAAACAGTAACAATGGGGATGTCTAACTGTTTGGATTTTCTTCAAAAAATTGCAGGTTTTATGCTTGAAAGGTTTTCTGATGACATGATATAGAATATTTTGCTCCAAATTTAACATCCTGATAAAGCTGCTGTATATTTCTGTAAGTGCTTCTAAAGACAGACTTGCCTTAAATATGAGTGAAATTCAGCAGATTTTCTTCAGATAATTAAAAAAAACTATCTGCTTTCAGCATCTACGGTATTGCCTATTATTCATTTTGCAAGTCGCAGGATTGAAAGATGGAGTGATGCTGTAATGAACAGCTTTGGTCGTCACGGTGCGTTGGGGACAAAAACATGTGGCCCAGAACCAACTTCCATGTTTCCTAGCAAATGATTCTGCAAACACACCTTTAAACTATGAAAAGAAAACCGCGGGTGATGCCACCCAAAAATGGTCCGGGCTTCAAAGGGTAAACAATAGAAATACTACGGAGGGTGTCATGTTGTACTTGCACCTGCTGTTTTAGTTCTTACAGTTTTGTTTTAGGATAAAATTATTTATAGTAGTTCAAAAATTTTGATAATGAAGAAACATTTGAATCAGTCTCTGACTTTGTGTCATGAAGGCAAGGAAGCAGGAGGGAAAAGGCTATATTTAATCATATATTCATCAATTGTCTTCTGTTGTATTGCACAAAATAAAGTGCACTCACTCATTTTTTGAGATAAATTAGAGTCCTAAGCTTCTATTGGCTGCAATTACACTGCAGCTCTTTTCATCTGTTTTATCCTAAAAATGTCTACATGTAAAAGACATTTACTGTACCACATTGTGTCTCTTATGGCGTGTACACGAGCGGTGCATCTACTACTATACTGGGTGATGTTCATAATGCTGTAATGTAACATTAACGCATGCCACTGGTGCAAAATTATTATAATTTGTGTCACACATTTAACATTAGGACACAATGAAAGACTAAATGAATGAATGAATGAATGAATGATAAAGTAATTTCTGCCAGTGTCCTATGAAGTACAGAGTGAATTTCCTTTCCCGGGCAGTGAAGGCACCATTGCGCTCAAGCTTTCAGCAGCAAAGACATTCATTTAAGTCAAGTGAAAGCGCTGAAGCAACACATTGCACCTGAGGGTCATGGGAAGTCAGATGTAAATGTATGCCTCATTTATCCTTTTTACCCACAAAACACACTCACACATACAGGCGCAAGAAGATGTTTTTGTCAGTGTTAATTTCATGATATATTTGCACAGGTCTGATACTTGTCTCAATTTTTGACAGTATTATTCAAGGCCATCATTGAAGGCGTCAGTCTGCCTGTGTAATCCTGGCCCCAAAATGTCAGCGTGTGCACACCCACAATGTTGTTTCTGGAAAAATGAAAAGGCCACAGAGGAGGGAAGCGATAGGTGGAATGATGCATCTGAACAAAAAGAGTTTCCTGATTAAAACAATGCAATGTTATTTTTATAGAGAAAGAGGATTGTATCAGTATTCTTCTCATGAATACTAAAACCAAATGCTCACTCGACAGCAAAGCATCTCTTCTTGTCATCGCGCTGACACAGTAGCAAATGTAAATATGGAGAAATCCAGGATGAAACAAAGAAGGAATTTATAGTCACCGTTCTCTGCAAATAACAACAATTCTATTCTTAACCTGCTGCGCTCTCCACAAGATAAATGAAACAAAAGATTTTCTGCATGCTATTTTTGGTTTTGTTAGCATTTATTTTCATTGTAAATCCTCCACCACTTGATTAGAAAACACTAAAAGAAAAAATGAGCAAAAGAAAGAAACCTGTTTGAATGGATCACCGTATGAAATTTTTATAATTACTGCATTTTCAGAGAATAGCTGTTTTGCAGTCTTATGAAACATACAGTGTTCAAGCCAGAATCCAATTAGTACCAGCTCAGGGGGTTAATGCATCATTCAGTAAAGTACAGATTGTACACCTGCTGAAGAAAACAAAATAATTTAAAAGTACATACATAACAGCATCATAATTACGGTGGCTTGCGGAGGTATTCATGTTCTTTATAATCTATTATTCAAATAGATTTTTCGGGAGTTCTTTTATGTCAAATTGTCAATTGTCAAAATCGGTCCAAATTGTTAAAAAAGTTAAAAAAGTTATATAAAGCGCCAAAACCAACAATTGACATGCTGTGCTTTAAACCTTTCATAATGCAATCTGCTCTGGAGTATTTAGGACTAATTGGACAAAGAAAAATGCTGCTCAAATGACAGAGCCTAAAGGGTAACATTGCCCACCTTCTGCACTCCAGCACTGCCCAGTGCACCTCTGAAATCAGATTGGACACCCTATTGCCATCTCTGGTGATTGACAGGTCACCAGAGGAGGAAAAGGACAGAAAAGTCTTTCCAGACACCCATGTCACTATCCCAGTCTGCAGCAACATTTAAAGTTGTTTGCTATGCTTTCAAAGGTTATGTGGCCCTCCTTTCCTAAAGGGGCAGTACCTTTGCGAATATTTTAAGGACATATAGTGCAACACCTGGTCTTTCAGCCAACCCATTAGTTTATAATAATCTTGTTTGTTTTCTATTCTCTGCCAGGTGCAATCCGTATTTTCTTAGCTTAACTTATCTTTTACATGAAGACGCAGAACATGATCAACTCCATAAATTCCTCTTATATACAGATGAGACAGGACCTTTTAGATGTGAATAAGATTTTAGATAGATATTTAAAAAAAGATAAAGACAAATGCAGTTCAACTCCATACTTTTGACTCTATTAAAGGGAGAATAGTGTAACCATGTCAATGTAAAACTTTTTAAGACTCCAAGCTAGACAAAAGAAAGCCAGACCTCAGGATTCCCCTCTCAACTCAATTTTTTATCAGCTTTCTCCCTTGCATCAACAGTCTCTGTCATCACATAGACTCACCCTCATCCTTCCTACACTACACAGTACACTCCCATACAAGGTCATGTTGAAACACTGGTCACACACAGCTCAACATCTTTCTCTTAACATTGCCAGCACAACTTCTACAGTTACCATGAACAGCACATGCCATACATTGACTCCTAACTTAAACACCAGAGACTTTCAGAAAGTTTGGTGCACACACTCCTCAGTGCAGGCATTGAGCCTCACAGATACAGGTTAACAGTAAGTTCAACCTCAACAGAAAGCTCCCAGCTCTCCCAGCCAGTTTTCCTGGGGACAACTGTGCATCTTACATTAAATGAAGATGCGCTCAAATATTTCAATGCTGCCACAACTTTCGTATCTGGGTGCTTTAAAGCCGAACTATGCACCATTTTTACCGCAATAAATGATTTTCTGAATCCTTGTGGACCTAAACAAAGTGTTTATGGAGTGATTCGATGTTCCCTCAACTCCTCCCGGAGTCTGAAAGCAGGACTTGCAACTCTGCCTGAATAAGACCAGACAGATCTTTACGGCACTCAGACCCCAGTTCAGCCGAGCCGGTGACAGTGCTAGTTTAGAGCAAGTCAGAGCCAGACTAAGCATCGGCTCTTTGGCTTTCCTCCATCTAAACATCAGGTCCTCAAACATGGTTCTACACAGCCAGGCAATAAGGCACCACCTCTTTGACGGACCAGAGTGAAGAACCGGTTAACATAGCTTGCATCAGGGGTCGGAGGCAGAGTTACCTGGCCAACACAGAAGTTTTTCAAACCAGCGGAACAATAGATTAAAAATAAACTGGGCTGAGGAAGAAACCTGTTTATTCAGTACAGCGTTTGATTTTTCTCTGACAGTGGAGCAGGTCTATACTTGAAATTTCATTTCTTAATTGCTAATCGTGTTGCTGCTGAATCACAGCGTATGATTGAGTGACTTTGGTTTTGATCCTCAAGCCACCAGAGAGCCCATAAAACCGCCATCATCTCTGCTGAAGATTTAGAATTTGTGTCTGATTTCAGGTCGCCTATGAACCCACTAAATCAACTCTATTGGTGTAATGCTCCTTCGATCCTGCTTAATTTATTTGTAAATAGCCATTACTGTTCCAAGCATGAATGAGTAATATTTCTTCATCAGCTGACCTCTTTCTCTAAACATTGTTGAGTATGTAGGGTCAAGAAACTGATTCTGTATCAATCATGATGCCACAATTAACCAGCAGACTGGAAAAAACACATTAACAACTATGATCCAAAATCTGTCTGCCACAGATTTTAGCTGCTCACCAAAGTTGGTGGGTGCTTTCCTCGATTTGTCCCCCCCTGCATGAAATTTCAGTTAATGATTTTGCCTTAAATTATTGATTGATGTTTACAATAAAACTGTGCTGTCAAATAAAGACTTTCACTTTCTATACTGCTTTAATCCAAATCACGGTTGCAGGTAAGCTGGAGCCCATCCCAGCAATTAGCAGGCCAGAGGCAAGTTAGACAGGTTGCCAGTCCATCACAGGGCCAAGACAGTGAGATAAACATCCATTCAGGCTCACACTCACTCCTAGGGAGAACTTAGAAAGATCAGTTAAAGTACCATGCAGTACCCAGAGAGAACCCGCACATGCACAGGCAGAATGTCCAAACTTTGCACAAAAAGACCACAACCCACAAGTATATTTTCACCATGAAATCTGCTTAGTCCTCATTGCCTGGTGGACATGACATTCTTGAGTGCGTGTTCGCATGAACTTTATATTGTGAACTTTGCAGAAAACAGTAGTTAAATGAAAATGTCAAGGCAAAAAAAAAAAAAAAAAAAAAATCACATTTAAACTAAAGCTATTAAATAAGGAATTTTATCATTCTAACCAACTGGAACCCATTTTTAAGCATTGATACTCATCATTAAGTTTTATCAATTTTAAAGAAACATATCACCTGACAGGTGAGTGGAAGGAGCCCCCTCACAGAGAAAAATGTATTGTTCCTTATGATGATAAGAGTCATGCACTCTGATTGCATTTGATCCACATTTACAGTAAGAATTCATTTAAAATCCAAAGACCCATCCTAATGCCTTATATGTATGTAAATTTTATGTCTAAAAGTTTTGCACCACTCAATTAGAAAAGGTCACCAGAACACTGGTCCAGGTTCACTCATTCTTCCTTCAAGCCTGTTTCAATTTTGCACCTATTCCTTCTTTCCATTTTCTTCAGTATTTACCTTCATAAGGAAGTCCAAAATGTCACAGGCATTATTATTCTCACCAGTATTTGAATAGCAGAGACAGTGAATTAATAAAAGCATGTGCTCTGAAAGTTAAAGGTTTCACTGGGTGTGCATTTTAGTTCCTGGAAAGCAACTTCCACTAATCCTCAAAATGCCTCGGCTGCTTTTCTGAAATGAACATGTTGATGGGGTAATAATAAGAAAATCCATTTCTTGTAACCTTCTCAGAGAATAATACTAACATGATAGAAATACACAAACATTTAGTCATTTACAAAATGTAAATGTCAAAAAATGTGTTCACAGACAATCCCCAGTATAAAGTAGATTATTAAGTGTTCATATGGCCTGTTCTAAAAAAATGGCAACAAATTACATTTAGTACAGTAATCATCAAAACAGCAAAAATTGTTTTCTGTGCTCCACAGGTTTGTGGTTAATTATGAAAAACTAAAGCATCATCAGTGTTTTTCTGTAGTTTAATTCTGATTCCAGATCATTTTTTTCCGTTTTCTAACTACAATACATGGAAAGGATTGTTTCAAGGTAATCCTACTCAGACTTTCTTCAAAAGCTTGGAAATGTGACCTTACAAATTAACATTAATTTCCCAAGGGTTAAAAGAAGGGAAATATTCACATAATTTTTAACCAACTTTTTTCACGTTCCAGATTTACATAAAATTTTGTACCTTAGCACTTGGTGTTTTTTTTAACCTATTTTGACTAGATACTGACATTTATTCAGCAAATTCTTGGAGCTTCCATTGCCCTGCAACATACCAAAGCTGAGATCTGTACTTCACAATTTCTCTTTCCAGCCAGGGGCATGATGTGGCATCTACATTTTCCTTTACAGCACAGCAAAAACCTGCCAAAGTCCAGCAGCACTTTAATAAAACAAACCTGAGGCACAAGTAGGTTGATTTCTTGTCATCAGCAGCCTCATATACATCTTCTTTTGCAAACACCTTAAATATAAAAGAAAAATGTTGCTATCAAGAGGTCAAGACAACTTTCTTTGTATAGCACATTTTCATGTTCAAGACTATTCAAAGTGCATGACATAAAACATTAAAAATAAGTAAGCAAGAATTACAATAAAATTAATTAAACACATACAAACACACACACTAAAACTCATTAAACAAATTAAACAAGAATAAACACATTGTTACCTCTGAAAAGGAATTGAGTTTGCTTCAAAATGTTAATACAGAATTTAGTTAGTCCTCCATCAACTAGATCTGCAGCCGTACACATGCATGAGTAAATATTTCCATTCAGGTTTGCTTTGTGGCTGCTTCCTGGCTCATGTTTCAACTGCTGCATCTTTCTGGTGCTCAAACAAAAGTAGATTAGCCAACACAAAGCAGATGCTACTGTTTGCACATATAATGATGGCATGTCATTGAGCTCTAGTTGCTTTTCATCATATGCTTGCTGCACTTTGGGAACGAGAAGGAACGAGCATGTAAATTGGAGAGCATTGTGACAAGTCAATATTAGTGCTATTGTTCATCTTGTGCATTTACATGCAGCTGTGCCAATCGCAGGGTTCGCAACAGAACTAATTCATGAGTGTTTATGTTGTTCTGTCTAATAATAAACAGTTTTATCATAATGTCAGTGTGTTTAAACATTTCTTTGCTAAACAAAAGGTAATAACATAGTCCTGTAATGTAAACGGTATAATATGCTCAGCTTGTTTGATCTGTGGAAGTTCAGTCCTGTGGTACTTCAGCTTTGCTCATGCTATTACGGCTTCATTAGGGATGTAGAGTTTGTAATTATACCAATTTAAAACCCCCAAATTCATGACAGATTTCTTTAAGAAGTTGGTGATTTAAAAGGACTCCCAAATGTTAAAAACTGCAGACTTAATATAATTATTGGTCTGTAAATACAAAAAAAGAATCTGAGCCTTTGACTCCCCCTCAGTATCCAACGACTCACTTATGCCGTGAAGGGATTTTGTAAACATAAAACATGTTCCTTTTAGATGGAAATATCTCTGTAAATCATCATGAAGCTGCCCACTTTTTGATTTTATGCTTTTCAGTCTGACTAGCCAAAACTTTGTGACCACCAGTCACAAAGAACAGTACTAATGTGGCTGCTGCCGTTTGCCACAACTGATTGGAAACATGAAAAACGGGAGGGAAAGTTGGAGAAGTGCCCACGAAGGAGGAAAACTGGCAGGATTTTTGTTGCAGGTTTTGAAAAGGAAAAAGTGAATGGTCACAGTGAAAAATTAGGGGAAAAAAAACTTCTAATATACAAAACATGTAAAGTCTGCACTTACATGATGTCACTGGTGACTCCTGTTGAGGTAAAAGCTTCTGGGCCCTTTCAAATGGTCATAAAAATGACCTCCAGTCATCTTTTCCTCTGCTTTATTTACTTGACATGGTTGGAAAATGCCATGGGGTTAAATAAAGATGCCAGAAGAAATTGAAATTAGAATTCAATGAGACTTTACCGTGATGGGTGGGTCTGCAGTGAGCATGTCAGTTGTTTCATTTCATGTAACTTTATCACTTTAAAACATCATTTGCATCATATTTGTATGAGTTCTAATAAAAGAAATACTTCATCATCAAGGCTTGCAATTTCTGTAAGAAAGGACGGAAAAGAGACAAAAATGAAAAATATTGTCACAAACTCCTCATCCCACCACACTGTCCTCATTTATCAGCTCAATTCACAACTTCTCCAACTAGATAAAAACAACTACACATTATTTTGCAAGTTGCAGACAGAGTTAAATCCTTTTCAGAAGGGTTGCTCCAGTCTATCCTCTGCTAAAATAAGAACTAAAGCTTCTTTCTTTATAAGTTACAGATTCAAAAAGCTCTTTTCATGGCTGCTTATTCCTCTGAGTGAAAACCACTAGAAACATAGCAGAGATGCTCCCAAGTCTAAGTTAAATTGCAAGTCACTTTTAGTTGTAATGAGTAATGTCCCATGCAATGCCTGCTGCTTAGAAGACTGCATTATAATATCCAAGGAATTTAAACACCACACTCACCCTCCATCTACCAGCATTTTGTAATCTCTTCCCCCTCCTGATCTCTATCTTAAACTGACAAATACTCCATCCCTCTCCTCTGGACAATTTCTTTGCTTTACTGTAGATGAAAGTGACAATTTATTCTGATTGGGGTGAATATGCTCCTAACATAACTGGTTCAATGGATTTTAATGTGTACAAAAATCCATCTGGACACACACACAGGGAAATTACCATAGCATTTTCCCCTGATTGTAGAGAGGAGGGCCCATATGCTGCACATGACTCTACTGCAAGTTTAAGATCCAACTCGTCTGATTTGAATGAACTTGTCAGGTTTGGACAAGCTACTAACGACCCACTAATTATTTGACTCAGGTGCTTTGCAGCACGTAAAGTCCAGTCTGCAGGACGCTGATTCAGCAGGCTTGACGATCTCTGCAGTTGTGCATCAGGAAAAAACAAACAAACAAAAGGCTTGAACGAACTGTGTGAGATGAGTACAGAAAATATTTGTTTTTCTAAATGAATAAACACACTTACTATTGTCTTCAATTTATGTCCAATACTTACAGGTCCAATTAATATTCCAGACCAAATCAATCACTGTATTTTTATAATGACCAGGCCCAGTAAAACAACATTGTTTACAATGGGACAGATCCCCGTTTGGTCCCAGTCTAGTGTCATCTTGGCAAAGCCATCAGTTAATGGCAGTTACTTTGTTCAGTAAATGTCTCTTTCTTCTCTCAACACATTCTGTGGATTGAGTAAATATTCTTTTAGTCAAAGGTAATAACAAGCTAGCAATTACACCACTGTGGTGCTAAATAAAGGCTAAGCTTCATTTTACAGTGACTAACCTCTCCAGGTATGTTTTAATGTGGATGAAGGTGGACCCAGAGTCCTGGATTTTTCTTTAGTTTTTTTTACCACATGCATTGCAGTTTGCTTCTCTTAAATTTGCCCGTTTATTAAGTTTTCATTAAGCATTAGTTACAACGAGGCTGTAGCAACAGACGTGTTCATCTGTGATGCTGCTGTTTTGACTGATTGCACATGCGAACCCATCTGTGTGACATTACATCAGTGTTACATATGGGGAAATGGCAGCACAAACCACTGACATCAGACAGGAGATCAGGCAGTGACACTTTGTGATTGTGACTGCAATTTTTCAAGTACATTTTTCATTTTCTTTGCCAGTAAATGAAAGTATCATCTCTCTGCACAAAGTCCTCTTCAGAAATACACTAGAGTGAAGCTCATACCACTGGTGGATGTGAACTGGCTCCAACTGGTTCCAACACCTGCTTCATGTTGGTCAAAAAGAATGCCATGTTAGATTGGTTTTTGATTTTGATTAATTCTAAATGTTGTGCAATCCATTTTCTGCCAAGCAAGGCCTTAACAAGGGATTTGTGTCATTTCATCATCAGCCATCTATAATTCCAACATCAGCCCTGTGTGTATTTGAATAAATTCAAATACCCTGAAATGACAAACACATTAATTTATAAAACTGTCTTTAATAATTCATGCAACATTCTGAGCAAATATGAAAATATGTATTTATAAGGCATCCTCATTGATGGGCTCTATGCATTATTAATTAGATAATATCTTTAAATATTCACTGCACACAATTTTAGGCTGATTTAAGGAGTAACTTCCTCATCTTTTTAGACTCTTGCTTCACTTTTCAGCAGAACATTTGCATCTTATATCATACTGTTAAAATCAAACAGGCGCAAAATGTCTAAGCATCTGCTTCATTCAGCAGATTAATGTATTATTGTAGCAGATTAATGTTGTAATTGTAACCCAGACATAATTCACAGGATCATCTTTATAGTCTGAAGGATAGCTTCAGGGCTCTTTGCACACTGGTGTGTGATGGGGTGGAGGAGGCAGTAAAATTAAATGGATCATACGTTCTCTTTCATTAGCTTCAAGGACTTGGCATTTCAGTGATATTTTGCTTCCTTCATTCTGTATCTTGTGTTGTCTTCCAGGTGTGGGCAGATAATGATTTTATAAGTCTGTTATCAAAAGATACCAAATTAATTGCTTACATTTAGCTACCTGTGGATGTTATGAGAATCTTTAGTCCTGAGAGGAAGCATTAAAAATAGATATATCCAGCACAAGTATAACTTTTACATCATAAACGAGTGGCTTTGAGGATAAAGGTTTTTAGATTACTTACTGTAAAAAGATAAACGTTTTTATCAAACACATTGTTCAAAATGATTGTTATCACATTGTAATATCTGCAGCTGTTATTATTTTATGTTTGTTGTCTGTCTTTTGAAACAGATTGAAGGAGATTTATGAGTCTTGATGTCCTCTTGAGTCTGCACAGTAGTAATTATGTACAGATCTACGTTTTGTCGGCATATCAAGAATAATCTCCTGTAGGCATGCTGTGATCCGAGTGAGACTGACAGTAATAACAAAACCTTCATTATACTCTCCACACAAATATTTTCATGATTATCTTTGTAATTGCACACCCCCTTAAAATCACATAAAAGTTGCAGTGACAGTTGGAGACGGCTAATCAGAAGTTTTGTATGAACCATTGCGGGAGAAAAGATCAGATTCTGACAGAAATATGTATTTTGACTATGATGCAATGTGTTGATTAAATATTTGAATTGATCATTTAAGGTTATTGTTTTTCATCCTTGTATTTACGGTTTGGAAGATGAACATTATGAAGAAAGCACACCAGCAGAAAGGCTTAATGGAGACTATGTTAGAAGATAAAAAGCCATGTAAGCAGACGTGCAGCATCACACATTGCTCATGTAAGCACATTAAAGTCCTTGAACTGGATACTCACCCATCATCAGTCTCATGTTACATTTCAGGAGGCAACTTATTTACCAGATAGAACCACCAGGGGGTGCGACAACAACCCAGCTGTGCAAGAAAATCAGATGGGTGGTCCTATCAGAGCCCCGATCTCCATATTTACATATTTCCTCCCCGTCAGCTTGGACTTACATGAAGACGCGGAAGCATAAAATATGATCAGAACAAGCTACTGAAAACTCTGAGTGTTTGTGGACCCCCTCAGGGCAGGGCTACTTTTTTGAAGTTGATGAAAAAACTGACTGGAATTTTTTTTCTTTTCTGAGAGTACCCTCAGTTTATTTAGATTTTTCACAACTTTGGCTCAGTATGTGTCATTTAACAAAAGCAAATAGCTCAATTTGGTGACCTGATTAAAAGGTTCTGGGTCATTATTTTATCCGCAGTAGCCTAATGAAAGGCAGCTGCGCTCTGCAACACTTTTCTTACCTTTGTAGTGTTCACAACCAAAAAACAGCCAAGTTCCACTCCAACAAAACAACATGAGGTGCATTTAATCATTTAGCTGCAGCATGAATCATATTCAATAAATTTCATATCCTCTGAGCCCAATCTGGTTCAGGGAAACATGTAGAAAGCAAGAAGTGTCATTTGCTTGGGTTGCTTACATAACATAAAACAAAAAGCTAAGCAATTTCTAACCTAATCAACAAAGCCAATTTATCTTCCGATCTAAGTCTATTATCCGCATGAAACTAACAACAGCTGCTCTGTTGTAATAGAAATCTTAATTACGCACATTAATTATGCTGCAAGAGAAATGATATACAGTACAGTCCATTATCATCAAAATCAGCTGAACTATGCAGACATAATGGGCCCCTGAACTACACACAGATTATTTGAGATGTGCTGCTCTTAGAGATGAATTTGTTTTAGGTGGACCCTGCAGAGCTGACTGAAAGCCTACTCTTCAACCAGCTCAGGCCCGAGCTTTGTTTCCATCAGTCTTCACCACGGCCAATGATGGGATTTTTATCTTGAGGCCTGAGGGAGGGATCTGTTTGAGTGGAATAAGGACAGGCCCTGAAATAGCTTGCCATTACCACCACACACCGCCACAACAACCATCAATCTCCACAAATTTTACTGTTTACTTGCAGGACAGCAAACCGGTCATGACTTATTGCTGCTCAGGATATAGTCAGGGAGAAATGAGGTTTGCTCACCTCCTCAGCCCAATGCCCGGACACTCCTGATCAACCTCCGAGGTGGATGTACTGTCAGTAACTGAAGTATCTCACAGACAGTGTGAGGAACAGGCGATATCAAATCAGTTATTACACCCAACATTGTCCCCTCTGATTGCAATCACACACCCTGGCTTTGTGTCTAACAAGCTCCAAGACTCGAAGGTCTTTGTGATTTCTCGTGCTGCTTTTTTTACAAACTGTCAGATGCACAGAGCCTGTCCGATTCCCCACTCTGACTCCACTGCCATTCCAATTCATTTTCCTGTAACAGTAGACGATTGCTGGGCTTCTGCAATATAACCCTGATGGAATGGGTCAGTGGTAGTTTTGCACCTCTAGGGAGAGATCTGTTTTGTTGTTGTTCTTTTCTCCCTCAGGAAAAAAATTCAGCTTCCAAGACCGCATAGAGGATCTCAGTTAATATTTCTGGCATGTGCAAGAATTTCTCCACAACAAAGCAAGCTTGAGATGTAATAAGTAGAACAATAACTCAGTGGTGTACTTCCAGACAACTCAACGCTGAATCTCACAGAGCAACGGATTACCTCACACTGAGGGAGGGAATGTGGTGCCAGGATTTTAATTACTTTCATTTAACTTATGTTGGATGTGCTGTGCTGGTTAAGTTTGCAATTCACCTTTATAATAATCATATCAGGAATGTGACAATTCCAGCAGAAAGAAAGCTGCATGAGTAACACCACATCTTTAATCCAACCTACATACTAAGGAGTAGTCGTTCTGTTTTAAGATTTTTTCTAAATGTAGATACTACTTATTAGTCTTCATTCTTCATTAACTGGCAATAAAAACAAGATCCTGTCAATAATAAGTCAACACGGAAACCTTACTGTAGCTGACTGAGATTTAGGTTGGACATTGTAGCGTACTGCACCTCCCTATAGTCTTGTGTGGCACATGTGGCAGTGTGGGTCCTGTCACTATGCCTCTGACACATGATGACCAAAGACACCATCTTAGTAGAGCAATCCTAGAGAATCTAAAACAGCACATCTCAACCAACACAGGAGTCTAAACCTCTATACCCCCATCCCAAATCAACCCCCCCCCCAAAAAAACAAAATGGTTTGGGGTGGAGAGCATGGACACCAGTCCATTCAATCTAACACACTGCCTGGGACGAGGGAGCTTTCAGGATTGGGAGGCTGGGGGGCACAAAGTCTGCATAAAATCCCAGGACAACTTGAGATAAACCAGCCCAAGGCCGGGAGCCAAATTAAGATAACAGCAATTGTTTTGGGTCAGACTGAAATTGTTTTTGTCTGGCTTGAGTCTCCTACTGGTCTCAATGGTGACTCCAAACATCCCAATTTGCGTGTCAATTTCCGCCAAGCCGTGCATCCGATCCGGATGAGCTCACAACCAGCTAGCCATTTTGGGAAAGACAAGCATCCAGTTTACAGTTTAGCTCATGCAATGTATGTGTGTGAGTATTAACAGTGTGACACATTCCTTCACAAAAGCCAAGCAGCTTGCCAGTAGCTGTTGACAGCCTCTGAATTTCGTGATATATCAGGTACTGTAACTGCCCTGTTATCATTAATCCAATTATGAAAACATCTTCCACGTCCTCCATGGAAAGAAGAGACAGAAACGCGACCTTCCACTGGCCTCAGGAATCCATCATGTACCTGGCCAAGAACGCTCTGGCAGGGCAGTAAGGCTCCCCTCTGGCCATTTTTAGGGTAGAAGAGATTTCATAAATTGTGTTAAGAGACCAGCTGACCGTGTCCATGTTTTTTATTTATTTAGAAAGACATGCAGAGCGAGGATCCGAGACTGCGCGGGACGAAGAGTAGTAGGGCAAATAGGAGGGAGTGGAAGAAAAAGTGTCCACCTCTGTCGAGAGCAGGAATGTTATGATTTGTGTTTGTCTTTGTTTAATATTTATTGGTTGACCACAGGTTATAGACCTGAAAACAAATTTACAGTATTCAATGAATATGCAGTATTATGGAAACAAAGAAACTCAAGAGCTGTAATGCCAGCCACAATAGAGTTAGCTCAAAAACCCATATTTACTACATTTCCCAGAATGCGTAGCATTTATTAAGTGTGCTCAAAGCAGCTCTCTGCTGCTACGGTGTTTACCTGTTGTTATCATATTGTCCTTACAGTGTGCGCCAAATACCACATGCTGCATTCATGGGATGCATAAAACACGGGCATACATAAGGCGACACTCTTCAAAGAGTCAGAAGGACTTAAACAACCGTTTGCTGTAATTATCGTTGTTCATTATCAACTAAAGCCACATAGCGTTGGTGCCACCAAACTGCTACAAGTTATTAATTATCGCCTACTAGGCTTTACAGGATCAGAATTTTAGGGACCGATCACCGATCACCCATCAGAGAGTTTTATAAAACCGATCACTGGCCTAAATGTGGGAATCAAATGTGCCCATTTTTATACATTTTAAGGAGTATTTTAAAAACGTAACCTCTTGCCCATAGGCTACTTTAATTTAATTAAAATACTTTTCAAGAATACTGCACAAAAGGGCAGCGATCTCTCAGTACATTCATATAACTCTTTCATTTTAAATTATTTTTCTGTACTGCTTGTCTAATAATGATGAAATTAT